>PVKM010016123.1:0-27177 GCA_004027735.1 Carollia perspicillata
AAACATCTCCCAAAGTGCAAGGGAGCCAGTTCTTCAGATGTGGCAAAGCCCCATTTATTCTTGCTGGGCATCTACCTGGGCAGGTGTGAAGTGACAGAAGGAAGGAACATGATGCCTGCCCTCAGAGAGCACCTAGTCTGATGAGGCTTTGTACTGTGGTCATGGTTATGATTCTTTGTCCACCAGGCTTAGGGACATGACTTGTCACTGTTTCCTGTGGGTCACTGCTGCCTCTATGGCCCACCCTACGAGGCTGACAGAAACCCTTCACCTCAGCTCTTCCAGGACTGTCCTCTTGCCTCCATGCTAGGGCCACAGTTTAGCATGTCTGGACATCAGGGTAGGGGGTGGGCCCTGGTTGTTACTCTCCAGACCCCAGGACATGCCACTCACCCTCCTGTATGATCCCTTCAGGGTGCAGCCTACTCTCTGTCACTTTCCAGTCCTATCTGTGGTGTGGGTTATTTTCTGGGGCTGCCCACAGTCCTGACCCCCTCGAGGCCCCATGGAGCCATTGCTCTGGGTTCTTGTTCCCTGCAGGCAGTGGGCACATCTCCTCTCTTTGAGGAACATCTCTCCTTACTCTCCTCCCTATGGCTTGAGAAAATCTCTTTTGGCTTAGAGAGAAATCTTTCTCCATTCATGATTCTTTGAAGATCTCTTGCTTCTTGCTTAGAACTTGGTTCATCTTCCTTTTTGGCAAACCCTCCCCATGTTTCTTACAGATTTGTGCTTTGGAAGCAAAAGCCAGGACATTCTACAGGCACCTTCTGCTTTCTGCTGAACAGCAATCCCCTTGTGAAGAAAGGATATACAGGACCAGGGCGGGGAAAGGAAAGCAGAAAATTCAGGAGGGAAGAGATACCAACTCTATGAGTTGGGATTTTAAAATAGTACCCAGGCACACCATTTGGTGGGAACATATATGAACATGAGTGCCCATGACTAGGTTAATGAGTGAAGTCCCCATGCCCCAAGCAGAGCTCAGACATGGACTGGATTCTGCTGTGCTAGCCCAGGCCTGGGGGTGCGGACAGAATAGGAGAGGTGTTTGGCTTCATCGCTTGGAGTAATTTATGATGTCAAAAGAGCATGAAGCCATACTTGGATCAAGTGGGATGTCCAAAAGAAGCCTCATATCCTGAGGAATGATACAGAGAGGGGGCGCCCAGGTCCTGGGCAACAGGCAAGAAGTGGAAACTCAGCCTGAGATTCAGAAGAGAAGGGAAGAGGTACAGCTTGGGGCATGGCCCTTGGTGGGGTGTGGTTTTGTCCTTCAGGCTGAGGAGTCAAACCTGGTCCTTAGGCTGTAGGGAGCCATGGGAGGTCTTGATTTGAGGAGTGGGTGGTGAGAGAACTGGTACGGTCCTGAGTCAGCTTGAAGAGAAGAGAGGAATAAATAATCACGGAGCTGGAAAGTATTTGGAAGGCTTCTTGACAGACTTCATTCATTCATTTGCTCAACAAACACTTATTTCACACCTTCCTTATGCCAGATGCTTCATCACTTTCTACAGTGAGGAAGAAAATAAGCAGTCTGTTTTTACATTGGGGTTGGGCAGGGGAGGGGCAGACAAAAATTAACCAACATAGAAACACATCTACCAGGTAGTGAAACAGGCTCAGAAGAAAAATACAGCAGAGTAAGGAGACTGAGAATGGAAAGATGCTCTTTTAGATCGGGGTCTAGTGTAGAAGAAAAATTTACTTATGACCCTTGTTAAAGGTTAGTCAAACCTTATTCAGGGGGGTGGCTACTATGATAGGATTGTAGTAGGGGATAGAGATGGGGCTCAGCACAGTATAACAAGGAGCAGGGTGGAGCTCAGTGCATAAAAAATTACTAAGAGGAAACATCAGGGGTAAGGGGGATTCTAGCTAAACTTACCTAACAAGATTCTTGCTGAAGGAAGGCCAGGGTGATAAGACATCATTTGGGGGCGGGTAGAGGAGGAACCCCATCAGATGCAGAGGGTGGAGGTGCTGGTTAAATTGAACTTAGCAAGATTCTTGCTAAAACTGAACAATGCAGAGATGAACACAGAAGCCCAAAAGTCAAGATCTAGTTGGGAAGAGGATTCAGAATAGCCTGGCTAGAATAGCCTGGCTAGAGTCTGCTTAAGGAGAGAAACTTGCTTGGTCCCCACTCTTGCTCAAGTCACAGTGACATTGGAGTAGAGAATGGAGAGAAGGTGGGGCTGAGTTGTCCTGAGGAAAGCATCAGCTTCAGACAGCTAACATGGATAGGGGTTCATTCTAGGTGAGAGAAATGGTGTAAGCGAAGCCTCTGAGGGGAGCTCATGAGAGCTGTGATCAGCCAGTCTTGCTGGCACAGAGTCCTGTGAGGGGAGATTTGTGTGATGAGTGGGGAGGGAGGTGGTGCTATTGGAGATGAGAGCACTAAGGCTGGGCTGAGGACTTCAGTGTTGCTTTCTGAGCTACAGAACATTACTGAGCAGAAGGGTGATGAATGAGAGGCGCTTGGGTCCCTGCAGAATGCTACCTTTCAAAAGCATGGTGAGGGTGATCGGGGCTGGAACAAGGAGCCAACTGCACAAGCCCCCACAGCTCCTCCTGTGCAATTACAAGCACAGGCTCAGGGCAGAGCCAGATCAGATGCGGATCTTCTCCACATCCAAGGGGAGATTAGCTCGGAGCCCTAACAATGTTAGATGTGCTGCCCTCGCTCAGTGGCAACACCTCCGAGACTGTCAGCTTTATATCTGCTTCTTTTTATCAATACAGGCAAATAATTCTCTAGACATTTATCATTTTAAACTGTCACAGTCCAGTGCCTTTCCTGAGGACCAAAATCAATACTGATCTTGGTTTGAATACTTTTCTGACAAGGTTCCTATTTGTAGATTCACAAGTAGAACTAATGTGTGTTAAAGCTATTCAGTTTGGCATTTTGCAGCTCCATTGACACATTAAATATAGGCGTTCACCACGACGATTAACCTTACAACTATTAAGTAATAAAAATCCTGCATACATATTTATTAGCTCAACATCCTACTCCAGCATGATGCCTTCCCCAATGAGACAGAAATCAGAGAGGTGGAGACAGCTGCCAGAGAAATGAGCTCACTCTTGGCGCAAGTTGTCAGGTGGGACTTGGGGATCTCCAGGCCTTGATGGAAGCAGGGGAGCTGCTTTGGGGATACAGGCCAGATGGATCTGGAGCTGACAAGGGGCTGAGGTTGGTAAAAGCAGAGCTGAGGTGTCCTAGGATGGTGACCCAGTAGTGGCCCTGGATGAGACCCTAGAACTCTTCATATCTGATGTCTTTGAGGAAGTGCCCTTTTATCCTCTTGGGCCTTAGCATCCTCACCTGTATAAAGGAGCTGGACTAGAATTGGTGCCTTCTGACCTTTTTGTAATGTCATGGCACACATCGAGAAGGATAAACTTCACAGAGTCTACCAGGGTCAACAGGCAAGACTGCTTACAGCCAAGAGAGATAGCTCAGAGGTTCCGATGTCCTGGGGGCTGCTCTGGCCATCACAAAGGAAGGAGGTCAAAGTCTTAGCTAGCTGGTAACTTGCTCACTCATGGCACAGTAGAGGGACTGTCAAGTATGAAGGGGACCCTCCTCCAAAAAAAACAAATTATCTTCTGGAGGGTGGGCCCATTGTAGTACAGGCTTCCCCCACTAGGTGAGTGTACTAGCTGGCATTGTTGTGACAGGCTGTGTTTGGCTTCAGTGAATTTTTTTTGAAGATTCTTTCAACACATATGCCTATTACATGGTGGGTGATTTACAAGTGCTGTGTATTCAGCAGTTTTTGACCCAAAATAGGATGAACCCTGTGCCCTACCCTCCCTGTTAACCCGATCTTGCCCCAAGCAACTTTTCTTTTGTTTCCCTGGATGAAAAAAGTCCTCATTTGGAAATGTTTTGCCCATCAAAAAATAGCAGAAGCACTAGAAGGCATCAAAACAGGTGAGTTCAAAAACTTTTGAGCAGTAGAATAAAACATCTTGATAGGCGTACTGCATAAAATGGAGAATATGTTGAACGTGACTGAAGTTTAAACATGTAAGAATAAATACACAATTTTTTATAAATAAATTCTGGGTTATTTTTGGTTCCCCTCATAGATGAGCCAGATGTCCCTCTTGGGTGATGCTTGGAGACTCAAAGTGCCTCCCAGATCATTAATATGGACACTTGCTTCCTGGAGGCTGTGTCTCCTGAGCGGGCATCAAGAACTGTCCTGAGCCCTGAATGGTGTAGCTCAGTGGGTTGGGCATCATCCTGCAAGCTAAAAGGTCACTGGGTCAGTTCCTGGTCAGGGCACATGACTGAGTTTGGGCCAGGTGCCCAGGTGGGATCACGTGAGAAGCAACCAATCAATGTTTCTCTGGCACATCAATGTTTCCCTCTCTTTCTTACCCCCTTTCCCCTCTCTAAAAATACATATATAAATAAATAAAACCTTTTTTAAAAAAGTGTCCTGATTACCCATTTCCTGGCACACAAGTGCACGGGTCCCAGCATCCCGGATTTGGGCTTAGGCTAAGGCAGAGTGGATATCTACTGATGTCTGTTTGTTGTCTTTCTGACTGGTTGGTAACTGAGCGCATCCTGTCACTAATAATTTACATGTCCCTCGTGAGCAGGGGCTTCGTAATGGGACAGGTGAGAGATTCTGGAATTAGCACTCTTTATTTCAAACACCCTTGCCAGCCCCTGAGTCACTCATCTGTTGTCTTCACTCAGCATTCAAGAGGTCTGACACAGTCCTGGGCCTCAGGCTGGCCTGGGAGGAGGGGTGGCATAGCCACGAGCAGGTCTCAGTGTAGTGGGGGAGGCAAAGTTTCTTTATGAAATTATAGTACATGACAGTAATGCCAGAAGGGGAAGGGGGCACAGATCAGAGAAAGCTGCCTGGAGAAAGGGATCTCTACTTTGGGACTTACTGGACAAGCTGAGGTCAGTCAGGCCAAGAGTGGAGCAGAGTGTTATGGGCAGAGTGTCAGCACGTGGGATGGCGCTGAGAGCATGGTGAGGAGGGGCCTTGCACATCTCCGACTGTGGGGGCAGAATGCAGCCCAGGGCCCCAGCAGCTGGGCTCTGATCACTACATTGTGTTTGTGACAGTGTGGCAGGCATGTTGCAGGAGACAAGGCATATGCTCTGACCAGGGCTTTGGCCTTGCCTAACCTTGCTTCGTAGGCAAGGTGCCCTCCTTCTCTCTTGTACTTGTGGTCAGACCTGCACTGTGAGCTGTGTACTTGCCAGCCATTTCTGACTCTCTCCCCATTTTCTCTCTCAGGGGTGGTCCCTTAATTAACCCCTTTCCCGTGAACTCTCATCTTTGTGTCTGCTTCTGAAAGGCTGAGACTAACTCCAGCAAGAAGTGCTTCAGGGACTGAGGGGTTTCATTCTGGTTTCAGGGGAAAGTGTGAGCGTGGAACTGTTAATTCCATTTCACAGAAGAGAGGACAGATGCTCGGCAATGTTCTAGATGTAAAATGCATTCAATGGCAATGTGGCATGCAGAGATGGGGCCACATCGATTGCTGTGGAAGGGGTTAGGCATGGAGCAAGCTCCTCCTGGGGACCCGAATGCCCATTTTATATATTTTATAAGGTAAGTGCTCTCATCTCCATGAAAATTTGAGGTGATCAGGGCTTGGAGATGTTGAGTGTTCAGCCAAGGGCACACAAACTCTGGGTTTGAGATCTGAATTCAGGTCTGTCTGACCCCAAAACATACCTCAGTGTTTTCTAGTCACCTGACGGCTTTCTCCACTGTCCATGTGCTGATGGGTAATCAAAATCTGTCACCTCCTTTCAGCTCTGACTGACAGGAGGAGGCTTCCACCCAGATTCTGATTACCACTCCAGGAAACCCCAGCTGTGGGCTGCTTGGCCTGGGCTGCAAAGCTCCTCAAGAAAAGAGGACACTAGAGCCCCCATTCATGGCAGCCGGGAAGTTAGGGACCAGGGGGCTGCTTTTATAGCACTCTGGTTCCCTCAAACCCTGGTTCCTTGGCCTCTCCACTCACCTCCTGCACTCTCCAGGGCCATCACTGGCTTTCTCATGACCTCAGGAAGAAAAAGTAAGGAGGGCTGGGTTTGTGGCTGGCTCTTCCACTGCTGAGCAGCCTGGCCATCGGTGACCAGGTCACAGTCTAGGATTCTTCAAAACCTGAAAGGCCCATCATTGGAGGACAGCCACTAGATGGAAGGGAAGGCACCAGGAAAAAAATAGACCTGGCAGTGGGAAGAGGGGCAGTTCTACTTTCTCAGACAGAGGGGGCTGAAGGCAGTGTGGATACTTTTCCCAGAGCTTGGGGTTGGGGAACCCAGGTCATTTGTTCCCACTCCCAGGAGTCTTTGCCCACAACTGCTGGTTGGACTTGCCAGTCTCAGCTGGTACATGCTAAAGTGCTCCTGTTTTTCTCTGTTTCTATTTTCTATCTTGACAGAAAAATTGTGATTTTCACACTGTCATGAAACCAAGAGGTCCCTGACATATGTTTTTGTAATCTGTGTAGCTGATTTCCTGTACTTCTGACAGTTCTATTACATCTCTGACAGTTTTATAAAATTTTTCCTCTGGGAAGTTGAGGGGGGCACCTGCCTCTCCGCTACCATAACTCCCCAGTCCTCCTGCTAACTGTGTCTGAAAGATGAAAGAACAGGATGGATGCTTTTCTTGTTTTTTGCTCAATGTTAGTTGCCAACAACCTCCTGGGAAGGAGGATGAAGTACAAACCAACAGATATGTGAGGAAGCCCTGAACTCCATGTGATATTGTAGAGGTTGGAGACTAGAGAAGACCACAGACCAAGCTGTGTTGACTCAGAAATCCATATGGGGTGAGGGTGCTTCATCTATGGGCTCCAAATTGGGCTAATTCCCTCTGAATATCCTGCCCCACCCCTGGCAAACCTTAAAGCACTGTGCTGAGGGAGGGAGAAGGGTTACCCTGCTTTACACTGGTGCCTGGCCACGTCCGGGCATAATGCTTGTGGGCTGGGGCAGAGAGTTGCAGTGTGTGTATGTGTGTGTGTTGAGTTCAAGTGTCATATCCACCCCTTGTAAGACACTGTGCCAAGCCCAAGGGTGACAGAGCTGTGGCCTCTGAGCTTAAGGGCACCCATGGGTGTGTTTGAATGTGTATGACATTAGTCCCACAACCACAGATGGAGCACCTACTCTGTGTGGCCCTATCTCTGTTCTTAGAGAACTGACACGGGGAGCACATGAGTCCATGGGCATGCACAGTGGGCTATGCCTGTGTGGATAGATGCTGGGCACACATTTTTAGCTAACTCAGCTGGTGCTAAGGGGCAATGTCTGCTGTCAGGACAACTGGGGAAAGAGGCACCATCAGTGGGGTAGGAGGGAGGATGGGGGCCATTGTCAACTCACCTGTGAGTATTTCCTGCCTGAGGAGGTAGGAGCCTGGTCTTCCTAGCCCTGTCATTATCTTATCTGGTGGCCTTGAGCAAATCTCATTCTATAATCACCAAGCCTCTGACAAAGAGGAGTTGGCATGCAACGTTATCCTGGAGATTTTCTATGAAGCATATATGAGGTGGCCCTGAGACCTCAAATAGTACCCCAGGCACTGTGAAAACCTGAGCTACATCTCTGCCTGCTCTTGAGACATTATTTGGGGCCTCTCAATCGACTTAGCCACTCTGATTCTCCTGTCTATGGAAAACGAGGTGTTACCATGGCAACTGCCACATTACATGGTTCTGTCCTGGCGATGCCTCTGAGATACAGAGCAGCTTCTCAAAGAGATACACTTTTCAACATGTCATGTAGAATTCTGTACTTGTTAGGGAAAATCGCATTTCCAGCAAGATGACATGCTTCTCCCGGCCTTGCAGACGTGCAGCTCATGCCTTCCTTAAACAAAGAATTTCATTCACTGCCTCTCTGGCCTGCCACTGGCTATCCACCCTCCCAGGTCCCAGTCTCCTTTACATAAAACATGAAGCTGGAGATGAGGGGTTGGGTAGAGGTCAGGGCCCAACTAGACAGGTTGGAACTAGGGCCCAACAACTCACAACTGGTGTTCCTTACAGCAGAGGGGCTGAGAGGCCAGGTCAGGGCTAGGGGGTGCCTGGCCTCTGACTGCGAGGTCATCTAGCTAGGAGGGTAGCTGGCCTGGTGTTCTGATGTCCCTTGGCTTGTTTCACAGACACTGACCTGATTTCTCAGGGTGGTATTTAGAAGCAGGATCATGAATGCTCCAGCCCTACTTCATGGTCAGTGCTACCAAAGGGCTTCAGTGAGGGGGGCTGCTGTCCCATTGGGGTCCAACATGTACCCCGTGTGTTCAACAGAACTGAATTATCTTCTTCCTTGTGGAGAACACTTTTTCTAGGCACAGGATAGAGGGCAATGAATGAAGATAGGCAGTACTTTGGAGATAATGCCCAGCTTCAGCCCTGTCACCTTTGATGTCACCTGGGTTCCTACTTGTCACGTTGGGCTACTTCCCTTCTTGGTCTCAGATTTGCCATCCACCCAATGATCAGATAAGCCTGGATGCTCTTAGAAGAGCCTGCTCTGAGTGTCTGTCCCCTACATGACAGTGGTTTCTCCAGGCCCTGAGTCTCCTTGGAGTCCTGCTTAGACTCTCTGAAACACCTCTCTTAGATACCTTGATGGATAAGTTGCCCCCCGGGATATTCCACTGAAGCCTGTGCTGACATGGGCTTGAACCAGTACTTGAGAAACTGGTTGCCTTTATTTTTGAGCTCAAATCAGGGCCTCCATTCCTTGAAGCTACCCTTGTACATTGGTCATTGCCAGAGGCTGTGTGGACCAAGCTGATGAAGAGGCCAGGGCAAAACCTGTTTGCATTGATGCATGAAGTGAATTGATGAATTGATTCTACAAGTGCTTCTTGGAGATCAGTAATAAATGAGTTAATACATGTGAAGTTGCCTGAAGAGTGCTTGGCACATGAGAGAGATACTTCTGGCCACACTCTGGGCTAGGCAGGGTGAAGGGTGTTGGGTAAGCTGAGATGAAGCACAGACACTTTCCTCCCTTGAAGAGCTACCAGAAGGCAGGAGACTGCCTTGCGAGGGACGGTCTCAGCCTAGGCAGAAAGCGTGGTGCTCAAAGTGGCCCGGGGCTGGGCCTGGGGAGCCTTCTTGTCTAAGAGGAGCCCTTGCTTGCTGACTATTTTCATAGGGCCCCTTCATTCTTCCCTGTTAGAATGGCTTAAGAACTAAGAAGCTCCCCTAAGAATTAATCCCACAGCTCACCTTGTCTCCAGGGAGTGAGCTGGAAAACTTTTTCTCCTCTCTTCCCCATTGTTCCTGGAAAGAGCTTAGCTAGGGAGGCTTTGTAACTTTTCAGGACTCCAGGTGGGTGGTAAGAGACACGAGGCCAGTCTCCTTTCATAGGCTGGTCACCTGGGAGTTTGCCACTCCTGGACAAGATGATCAGCAGCTATCCCTCTGCCAAGAGCCACAGGTAACCCCTGGATGGGTGCAGTGGGTTTGGCACTGGACGTTGGAGCAATTAAGAAATAGTAAGGTTTGTGGCAGTCAGGGAAATCCGCCTTTTCCCTAGTACCATGAAGGCAGACTTCCATGGGGAATTCAGGGTCTTCTTCCCTTGAAACCAGTAATATTCAAAGTGTGATCCTTAGATTGGTGTTGGTCTGCAAACATACTGGTCTACAAAGAAGGAAGGAGCTTGCATCAGGGTATAAAGCAAACACAACACTAAGTACATGTGTAAATCAGGGGATTATATATACATATGTAAAATTTTTGTAGCAAGACCGTCTCAGTGAAGGAAGAAATGCATTGCTTTAGGTTCTGGGGCAAGCTTGGAAGCTCATGAAGACAAGCCCTCTGAGCAGCACTGTTGGAAACCATCCCTAATCAGCCATCCAGTGTGAGACAACCTGCCGTTGTGCTATTTCAAGCCAAGATCAGCTGTTTACCAGCCTCTAGGAGCCTCCCCCTGGGTGTCCCTGCCTCCAGGTTTGGCCTTCTCCAACCCAGTGCATCCTTCACC
Organism: Carollia perspicillata; assembly: GCA_004027735.1. Classification (NCBI taxonomy): domain Eukaryota; kingdom Metazoa; phylum Chordata; class Mammalia; order Chiroptera; family Phyllostomidae; genus Carollia; species Carollia perspicillata. Next base: position 10,013 of record PVKM010016123.1, read on the forward strand.
CTGTAACTAGAATGATTTTTCCAAAATGCAACCCTGGTCATTTCACTTTCTTGCCATACACTTCCCAGTGGGTCTCTGTTACTCTTAGATTAAGCCCAAGCTCCTCCACATGGTAAAAGGGTCCTTACACAGCTTGGTTTCTTGCTGCCTCTCCCGCCTTACCTCTCACCTGCTTTGCTTTTATCATCTAGTGGCAGTATTTCTTTCAGTTTTTCAAATGTATCAAGTTTTCTCTCACTTCTAGGCCTTTGTCCAAGTGGTTGTTCCTGTCTGGAACCCTCTTCTCCATTCCTTTGGTCTGGCTGCTACCTAAGTCCTCTCCCTTCTTCATCAGAGAACTCATCTTTGAGCCCCTCCTTGCCCAAGTGTCAGCCAACCACCTGGATTATGCAGGCTGGCCTTAGCTGTATGACAGAAGCTGCTTCTTGCTCCCAAATACCCTTCCTTTCTTTATTTTTAGTAGAATCCTTCATTTTAGTTGAGCTCATGGCTACTCAGAATAGACATGGTTCCCAGTCTCCCTTGTAGCCAGATACAGCCATATCACTAAATTCTAGCCTATGAAATATAAACAGAAGAGCTTCTGGAAAGTGTGCTTTAAAAGATGAGAACACTCTTCCTCTACCTTTCTTTTCCCCTGCTAGCTGAGATGCAAATGTGACGCCTGGAGCTTTGGCAGCTACCTTTGCTTCAGGTGAATGGAAGTTACATGCTAAGAATGACGTGGCAATAGGAGAGAAAATGATTGACTCTCTGAAAACTTGAAAGCTTTTTCATCACTCTAGACTGCTAATCTTCAGCCTTCCTTCCTTCCTTCCTTCCTTCCTTCCTTCCTTCCTTCCTTCCTTCCTTCCTTCCTTCCTTCTTTCATTTTTATTTTGTAATCAGGTTTGCTATCCCTTCTTGGTCTTTATTTCTTTTTTAAAATTAATTTATTTAAAAACATTTCACCCCTTTACCCCCTCCCCTTTGACAAACAGCAGCTTGTTCTCCACATTTGTAGGTCTGTTTCTGTTTTATTTATTCATTTGTTATGTTTTTAGATTTCACATATAAGTGAAATGATACGATATTTGTCTTTCTCTGTTTGACTTATTGCACTTACCATAATACCCTCTAGGTCAGTGCATGTTGTCATAAATGGCAAGATTTCATTCTTTTTTCATGCTGAGTAATATTTCACTGTATATATGTACCTCGTCTTCTTTATTCATTTGTCTGTTGATGGACCTAAGCAACCTAAGTTGCTTCCATATATGGCTATTGTAAATAATACTGTGATGGATATATATATATATATGTGTGTGTGTGTGTGTGTGTGTGTGTGTGTGTATTTGAATTATTGTTTTGGATTTCTTCAAATAAATACCCAGAAGTGGAATTGCTGGGCGGTATAGCAGGTCTATTTAAAAATTCTTTTGGAAGAATCTCTGTACTGTTTTCCATAGTGGCTATACAAATTTCCATAGTGACTATAAAAATTCCTTTTATCCACATCCTCACCAGCATTGATTATTTGTTGACTGCTTTTGATGATAGTCATTCTGACAGGTGTGAGACAATATCTCATTGTTGGTGCAATTTGGCTTTTTCTGATGATTAATGATGTTGAGCATCTTTTCATATGCCTATTGGCCATCTGTAGGTCCTCTTTATAGCAATGTCTCTTCAGGTCCTCTGTACATATTTTAATTGGATTGCTTGTGTTTTAGAGTGTTCAGTTGTATGAGTTTCTTATTTGTGTATTAACCCCTTATCAGGTGTATAATTTGCAAATATTTTCTGCCTACTGCCATTCAGTACGTTGTCTTTTTGTTTAGTTGATGGTTTTCTTTGCTGTGCAAAAACTTTTTATTCTGGTGTAGTCTCATTTGTTTTTTATTTTGCTGCCCTTGCCTGAGGAGATATAGCCAAAAAAAATATTGCTAAGACCAATATTTGAGAGTTTACTGCCTATGTTCTCTTCTAGAAATTTTAGGTTTCAGGTCTTACATTTAGATTTTTAATCCATTTTGAGCTTGTTTTTTTTATATGATGTAAGGAAGTTGTCCAATTTTATTTTTTGCATGTATCCGTCCAGTTTTCCCAACACCATTTATTAAAGAGACTGTCTGCCTTATTATATATCCTTGCCTACTTTATCATGGATTAATTGACAATATAAGTGAGGATTTATTTTTGGGCTCTCTATTCTATTGATCTATATGTCTGTTTTTAAAGTCAATATCATGCTGTTTTGATTATTGTAGTGTTGTTGTATAGTTTGAAATCAGACTTGTTTGATATAAAAGAGAAATAAGCTTCTACTTGACATAAGCCAGTATTATTTTAGGTATTTTGACTGTTAATCACCATCAAATCTCATTCTAGTTGATGCAGGTGCATTTAAATGAACAGAAAGCAAGGAAGATATTTTAGTTATCTCCTTTAACAAGAAATCTGGAGGGAGGGCTATTCCATGGTTGTTTCAATAGCTTTGATAATTATCTTTGCAATTCTCTCAGCCTTCTCCTCATGGTCACAAGATGGCTTCAGCAGTTCCAAATATCATGTCCTCGCCCAGCAATATCCCAGGTGGAAGGAAGGAGGAGGAAGGAAAAGGAAAAAGGTGTGCTCCTGTTACCTTGGGGGAAAATCCTTCCAGGAAATAACCAAGCCAAATGCCCACAGCATCTCATTGGCCCGAAGCCCAGCTGCAAGGTATGTTGGGACAGAAAGCTTCTGGCTTTTCAGCCTCTGTAGTGGGAGGCAGGTGAAGGTGAGTTGGGAATGGCTGGTGGCTAGACAACCCACAGTGCCCTCCACATTGCCCTCTCTGTACTGCTTCTTCTGACACTGGGTTCACCTCTCTGTTGGCTTCTCTCCTGAGCAACAGCTCTGTGAGGACAGCAGCTGGTACCAGGAGATACTATGGCAGAGCTGTTAGGAGTGCAGCCTCTGGAGCCTGACACCTGAGTTCAAGTCCTGGCTCTGCTCTTCTACCATGGCTGAGTTAATATCTCTGTGCTTCATTATTGAAAAGGGGGTAATTATTCTTACCAACATCTAAAGGTTGTTTGAGGATTAAACAAGTACATATATGTGGAACACTTAGAATGCTGGTTCTCAAATGTGGCTGTGCACTGGAATCACATAGGCAGTTTTAAAAATTAATGGTATCTAGGGCCAACCTGAAGACACTAGGATCTCACTGTTCTCGAGTTTGGCTCAAGCCCTGGGATTGTAAAAGCTCTCTAGTCAATTCTAATGTGCAGCCAAGAACAGTGCTTGGAACAGAGTAAGTGTCTAATAAATGTGAGCCCTGATTGGTTTTGTTCATTCCTAAGGCCTTAGTCCCTAGCCCGAGGTCCAGCACATAGCAGGTCCTCAATAATTGTTTGTTAAATGAATGAGTGAAAGTTTTGGAGCAAGGAGTTTTGGGTTGAGGTCTTTTGATTCAGCCCTCTGGCAATGGCATTGCTATTCTACCCATTTAGTCCTGGCCTCACTTGTAACTTTGCATCAGGGCTCCAGGGCCACCCAAGGGTCTTCTCTTCCTCCCTGTACAGGACAGGCCCCCAAGGGTCTATGAAGACCAGTGCAGTCTCCTCCTCATCCACAGTCCACAAAGCGGGTGAAGAAATCCACAAGAGGAAGACTTGTGGAACCTACACAGAAGTTTTGAGACTGGGCTGCCTGGCTCTCCCTTCTCTCATCTGGCCACCAGCTTAGTCCCAGCTGCATGCCCCTGGGGATGCATCATGGGCCTTAAAGGGGTGCTGCCCTTTTATTGGGTGCCATCCTGGCTGCTTGGTGTGCATTTCTGCTGTAACATGGCCCATCTGGGAGAAGCCCAGGTGCCACATTTTGAACAGCTCTGAAACTTAAAGCTCTGAAAGCTTTGAAATGCAAATATTTTGAAGGAAACATAAGGTAAACATGAGTGCTTATTTCCCCCTGATGAAAACAATATGCTGTTTGCTCTGAAATGTAAATAGGACCTAGATCACTTTTAAAGAAAGCCATGTCTCATATTTTTAGGTCCAGGGTAATATCATTCCTAAAAATATGTGCATCTGGCAGCCTTCCCGCCCTGCCGGAATCCACACTCCCTTTTTTGGTCCTGGATGCCCCTCATTCCAGCGTTGCTATCACTCTGTAACTGTTCTAAACCATCTCCCTCCTCCCAGTCTGGAATGCCACACTCCCCCTCCTCAACCCCCATCTAATTTTTCCAATACTCTCTGAGTGCTTGGGAGTTCTTTTTGGATAGAATTCAGGGGGAAAAAAATCCATAGCCTAAGGCATTTCACTGACTTGAAAGAGATTTTATGGTGCATTGAGTTCTAATCAACTTTAATAAGTATTTAATGCAGGAAGAAGACTTTGCCTCCAGCCCGGAGGCTGGCCGTGCCTGCTCATGGCCCCGTGTGGGCCATGGGAGAAAGAACCGGTGTGGGGCCCCGTGGTTTGGGTGGGTGCATCGAGTGACAGCTGCAGAGAAACGAATAATTAGCAATTTCAACCCTTGATAATGAGTAGCTCCATGATCCTTCTTGGAGCCATTAGGAGCATCTATCTTATTAATGATCCCGCCAGACAGCCGTGGGCCCAGGCACCAGGCTCCTCTCCAGTGAGGCTCTTGTATCTCATCTGTACACTGAAGAGCAGAGGCAGAATGTGGTCATTTCTCATCTCTCTTAGTAGTGTGGCTAGGGTTTTCTGGGCTGGCAGCACCCCTGGGGCTGATCTAGAGAGTCCTCCTCCACTGCCCCCACCACATGCCTCTGTTCCTTCCCACTGAACACTGCTTTTGCACTCAACACAGGAAAACAGTAACCACACTCATTGTTATGGCCCACCCTGTGCCACTTGTGCCGGAAGGTGTTTTCACCTTCAGTGTCCTCTATTCTTCTTTCCCTGCCACTGGCCTGGGAAGTGCTATTATCACATTTGTGCAGAAGTCTGCTAAGGGGTTCAGGACCTTGTGCAAGTTCACACAGCTAGTAAGGACCAGCACCAGGACTGCAATGCCTGTCTTTTTGATGGGTCTTCCTATTTCCCTATACTGTCCTATAAATAAATTAAAGGAAATAGCAGCTCTCCCTGGCTGGGTTTTGTCAAAAGTGATGCCTAAGCCAGGAATTGCAGACTGACTATAAATCAGCTATATCTAGTTCACAAATAAGAATCTATGCCATCTGCATATGTCTTAATAACTGGAAAATAGCCACATAAAATTCCAGATTTACTAAAACATTAGAAGACGTGGGCACACTAATTTGTTGTCCCACATGACTAGATCTCAGGGGCACCAGCTCTTTTAGATGCTTTGTTGTAGGCCTCACTATTTCCTATTGTCCCATGCCTTGCCTGATTTGCTCATTATGTTACCTGTCTATCTCCATAAGTGTTTGAGTTTGAGTGAGTCATTTGGATCTGTGATTCTTCAACCTTATTTTATCAGCAGATCCATTTTCTCAAACTATAAAGCACATGATAGGAAGGATCATGGTTAAGGTTGGCATGAACTTGGGATACCATGCCCCCACACCTTCCCTCCCAGCAGTCTTTGAAGTTTGTAGCAACCCCAAGCCCCACAAAACACAATTTATAAATGATTCTCATTGAGAAAAAATAAGTGGCAGTATCTTAAGGAGCCATGGAACTCAACAGAAGATGCCCTGCTTAGAAGCAACACCTTGGAGGTCAAGACTATCAGCGTTTGAGAAGCACTTAGATACTATTGGAGAAGCCCAGAGAGGATGACTGGCTCAAGCTCGCATGGAAAATGAGTATATGAATTAGTGCTTAAACCTGTAATTTGGATCTTCTTGTCCTTCCTAAACTTTCTTCTAGCAGAACCTGAAGTGCAAAGCTACCAATGTGTGTCCAAACCTCTAATACCCTCAGCCCCCACCTCACATCAGCATTTTATCCCCCATCCTGGAATCACGAGCTTTTTGGAAAATGAAGAATAATCCACTCACCAAACAAACCACTCATTGATGTGGGTGGTACCTCCTAAACTGTGATGTGATCCCAATTTGGAACATTTTAAAAATGTGGAGCATCTTACTGGTATATTTACTTAACTGATGGTAATTTAAAAATTACTTTTGTGTTGAATATGTGCACATAGACATATAAAATAGAAGAGAAGGCAACATTTACTTGAATCTTCAAAATAAAACATGAGACTTGAAAGGGATTTGGAGGTTACAGTGCTGGTTTGGATAACATTTCCTGGTGCTCCTTGAAGGGCAAGTAACTATTGTAGGGTTAGCAGGCCATGAAGTGACTGTTGTAACTGCTCAGTTCTATCATTGTAACTTGAAAGCAGCCACAGATGACATGTAAAGGAATGGGCATGACTATGTTCCAATAAGACTTTATCTCCAAAAATCGGGGTGGGCTGGAATTGACCTAGGGGCCACAGTTGCTGGTCCCTGCTCTTGGTCTATGTGGGCACTCTGTGTTGTCCTTAGCAGTTTCCTAGGAGACAAATATGAGAGGGTATATGGGGGTGGAGTTGGAACTTTCCAGTGCCAATCCTCTGACACCAACTTGGTGTCATACAATTCAGTTCAATTCTGATACTACCTGGAGTTAGCACAGGCCCCACAGGTTAAAGGCTCAGTGTCACAGGACTGCCTGTCTTCAGACGGCAGCTGCAAGTCTCCGGTAACACCAAGCTACCTGCACTTCTGCTTAGCCAACTACAGATTCAGGAGTTCCCAGGACACCTTCCTCCCATGCCCCAACCACCCCCCTCCCGTGGCCCATTCATTAATTTGGTAGAATGACTCACAGAACTCAGGAGAATGCTACACCTAGAGTTATCATTTTATTATAAATTATACAAATAAACAGCCAGATGAAGAACTATGGGGCAAGGTCTTTGGTGGGGGGTTTGCTGGTTTCCATGTTCTCTCCTTAAGGAATTCTAGAGTCCATGCCCCACCCCCCACAGTACAGCCTCGTGCTTACCTCCCTGGAGGCTGCCTGAGCCTCACTGTTTCTGGTTTTATCTGGGGTTTCATTAGGTAGGCACAATCAATTAAATCATTGGCTAGGTGATTGAACTCAAGGTCCAGCTCCTCTCTCCCTTCTGGAGATTGTGGGGTGGGGCTGAAAGTGCCAGCCCTCTAATCATAGGCTTGGTATTTCTGGCGTGGCCAGTCCCTCCCTGGAAACTATCCAAGAGCCCACTATGAGTCATCTCATTAGCATAAACTCAGGGTAACAAAAGATACCCCTATCATTCAGGAAATCTACGAGCATTTGAAGTACTGTGCCAGAAACAGGAGACAAAGACCAAATATTTTTTTTTAATATTTTTATTTATTTATTTATTTATTTACTTTTAGAGAGAGGGGATGGGAAGGAGAAAGTGTGGGAGAGAAACATCAATGTATGGTTGCCTCTCGTGAGTCCCCTGCTGGGAACTGGCCTGCAACCCAGGCATGTGCCCTGACTGGGAATCAAACCGCGATCCTTTGGTTCGCAGGCCCGCGCTCATCCACTGAGCTACACCAGCCAGGGCAAGACCAAATATTTTTAAAAGTTTTATGATAACTGGCAAATGGATTTCACTTTGTTTGCTGACTCCCATTGATTGGTGGTGCCCGCTTGGAGATTGTGAGGCAGGGTCCAAGTTCACTAAAGAAGACATCCATTGGTGATGTCTGCCACAGGAAATATAGGAGGTTTCAGTATCATGTGCTATATATTGACTATTCCTGAAGGGGGAAATGTCTTTATCTGGCACCTGTTTTCTAAATAGTATCTTCTTATCCTTCTGAATTTTCCCCTCTAACCTGTGAACGAGTACGAAACTTCTCCAAGGGTCTACGCTGAGGTCAGCTCTTACTAACTGCTGTAGGAAAAGATGGGAGACAGGATACAGTAAAAAGAAACTAATTTTTCAGATTCAGTTTGAAAATTTATTTATTTATTTATTTATTTATTTATTTATTTATTTATTTATTCATAGAGAGAGGGAAAAGGAGGGAGAAAGAGAGAGAGAGAAACATCGATCAGTTGACTCCTCTGTGCCCTGAGTAGGAATTGAACTGGAAACCTTTCACTTTGTGGGATGACACCCAACCAATCGAGCCACATTGGCAAGGGTCACACTCAGTATTAAGTGTCAGGAAAACAGGTATGCCAATCACTAGGTGTGAGAACTCAAAGGTGAGGACTATGAGGCAGCATCGCCTTGAGTAGCCTGCAGTTATGTGCAGAGTTCAAGTGGCTAGGGGTGGGGGGCCAGAAGTCAACCAGAGCATGCAGAGACCAACTTCCTCAGGAGGGTGCCTGGGGGATGACAGGATGGGGCAAGTGAAGGGCAGGGAAAGGACGTATCAGGAAGCAGGGTGTGGAGTGGAGCTTCAGAGTGTGACTAAGGAGCCGTGGGGAGGTAGAGCTGAGGGCCGAGTCTGGTGCCTGACTGTGGAGGGCCTGGGGATCTGGATAGAGTTGAGGGGAACCACTGTTGTCCCTGAGCAGGAGAGTGACATAGGAAAATCTGTATTTTAGGCTGCCAAGCTGAGCAGGACAAAGGAGGTGGTGTTCCTGTTTGGGTCAGCTTGGTCACTGCAGGAAAAGGGGACCCTCTGCAGGGGCATACCCTGGCCCAGTGTGTAGGGGCAGCTGATCAATTACCTTCCCACTTCCACTCACCAGCAGTCGAGTAAGACTAGAGAAATGGAGTCCTCTAAAAACATGGCAGTATCTCCAGGAGTCTAGTGGTGGGAGCAGGGAGAACAGAAACTTCTAGAAGATGGAGGATGCTTAGAAGAAGGGGAATGTCCCAGATACAGTGAGCAGAGGTTTTCCACACTTCCTTGCAGGGGCTGATACTGTGGGTGCGTGGAGCTACATTTTGCACTAGGAGCTTTGGAATCTATGTGGCTGGGTAGGATCTGATGTCCTGATTGAGGTCTTTCACCACCATTGATGAGGCACCAGCCAGCACTGTGCTGGAAACATTCAAGTGTATGGTCTACATTAACCTGTACCCATTTAACAGATGAGGACACCAAAGTGGAGAGAAATGAAGTGACTTGCTCTAGCTAGTAACTGTCAGAATTCTGTTTTAAACTTAATCCTTTCGACTGTAGGTTCAGGGCAGTCTTTAACATAACCAGCTATGTAACTCTGTTATCAGATACTGAATAAACAGGGAAACCAGAAGAGAGGAGAATGGCTTTGCAAGTGACACCCCAGAAGTCTTTTCTCTGATTCAACTTCTGGACTTTAGTTGACAGCTACTGTGTCATCCACCAGTGTCTGCTCCCTTTATTTGGAATATTCCCCTTCTTGTAAACATTCTCCATCCCCTAGAAGTTTTTATTCTCCCTGCTCCCACTGCTAGACTCGTATAGATGCCACTGTGTTTTTAGAGAACTCACTTCTCTGATGTGGGCACTGCACCCATGCTGGGCTCATTGGAGTCCTTGCCCGGGATTTTTCAAGGTGGAACTGAAAAGGAGTCTGCAGACTCCCTGCACTGTACAGGATCTAGGATGGTAAAAGTCAGGTGCACTTGGCCGCCAGGCTCCATGCCAGGTTGAAGAGCTGGCCTGTAGGGAGAGAATGAAGCCCTGTGCAGAGAGAAGCTGAGAGATGGAGAGAGAAGGTTCTGGTCCAACCTCGTTCCCATTGTTCTGAGGTCCACCTGGGTCCTGCCTTTTCTCAGTATGATCATTTAATCTTCTTTTGGATTCTGTGAGTGAGTCAATTCCCCCTTTGGCCTCTGCTAGTCCAAGTTGGGTTTCTGTCACTGACAACGTGAGTCCTGAGGGGCATAGGGCTCATAAGGAGCATTTGCTGTTCTTACAGGCATTAAGTATTTTACAGGGTTTGTCCCATGTATCTGGCATTCCTTACTGCTGCAAGGGAGGGCAGGGGTCAGGGCAATAGGGAGCCTCTTCAAAGATATAGGGTGCGGACAGGATCCACCTGGAGAGGACAGGTACGTATGAGCTTATGACAGACTCTTAGAGATGTGAAGGAGCTCCAAGATGTCACCTAGTTCTGTGTCTGGGGTTGGACTTATGACTCTTGCTGGGTGAACGTGATTATCTGCAGATCTCAGGGAAAAAGACTTCCTGACTCGAGCCAGAGCAAGGTCAATTGACTTTGTGTTTTCAGATTAATCCCAAGTGCCAAGCGCAGTGCCTGGCACATAGGAGGTACTGCATAATATGAGCTGAATGAATGAATACTTGAATGATCAACTCCTCTGAGCTCAGAGCTGTGGGAAAGGATGCAACCTCTCAGAAGTGAGCTATTAAGTCTGGCTTCAGCACTTGGCCCTCATCCCAAAGCTTTGTCAGTCCACCTCCCCTTGCCCTGCCCCCACACACCAGCATACATACCCAGGAGGAGACACACAGGAGGAGGGTCAGGGCTGCAAGTCCCAAGGGCAACTCCTCCTCACCACAGAGGGAAGTCTGGCCCACAGAACTCCTGCCCACTGTACTCCTGCCCTCCAAGCTCTCTCTCTCTCTCTCTCCCCCCCCCTCTCTCTTCTCTCTCTCTTTAGCCATGAATCTGTTTCTCACATACTCCAACCTATATGCAAAACTGATACCGTCTTGGCCATCTTGGCTCGGGCTATCTTAGAGGCACTCAGCAAATGTTTACTGAATGAATGTGGAGTGAATGAGATTAAATGGGTACACTTACCTTCTCTAGTCCGAATGAGATGATTCACTTTTAAAGAGCTCAGCAGCTCATAGGGGTGACGACACCTCAGGGATTGAAATGAATAATGCACCAAAGTGCTGGACTAGATGGAAGTTCGGGTCACTGGGTCCACAAGGGAAGGACTCCAGTCAGAGGCTGGAGAAGACTTCCCAGAAGGAATGACATTTGTACTGTGCTGGGAGGGCATAAATAACACTGAATGTAGTCAAGAAGTAGGTCTGTCCATCAGGATGCTTTCAGAATTACAAGAGACAGAAGAAAAATTGATCTCCAACAGGTAGTTCAGGCTTCAGGGCTGGTTGCTTCAGCAGCTCTCTGGTGTCACCTGTATCTCAGGTTATTTCTCCCTCTCCACTCTGTCGCCCACTGCACTAGTTTCATTCTACAGTCAAAATATGGGTATTAGCAACATTGGTGACTATTTGTGTCCTTGTTCTTGTCTAATGGGAGAAAAATCACTCCCCCAGGCATGGGTTATAATTGGATTGGGGCAACTGTAGAGAAGAACCTGCCCTGGACCAATAAGTAACCATGATAATTCCCTGTGTTGAAGGACTTAGACTAATAAAACCCACCTCTGGGGAGGACGAGATCAACCTCCCTTGAGCCACTGGGCATTGTGAGGAGAGGATACCAGGGCCGAATTGAGGAGAGGATAATGGGTAGGCAATGAAGAAGACCCATGCAGAGGAAGGGGAAGGTGGTGGGAGACAATTTCTGACTGCCAGGTTGTGATACAAGAAGGGCACCACGTGTTTGGGGTATAGCAGAAGCCAGGCGGGCGAAGGGCAGCTGCCTGGTGGCAGAGTCTTGAGTGCCTTGCTGAGGAACAGGCTCTCCTCAGGAAGTGGGTTTCTGTTAACAGAGGGGAAACAGGAAGCATGCCGGGCAGACCCACACCACCCCCTCCCTTCACTCCGTGATCCTATTCCTAGAAGCACCATCTGCACTGGGTTGGATCCTGTCGGCTTGGCCAAGGAGGGGGCCTGCATTTCCCAGAATCCCCTTTTCTGTGGAGCTCTGAGTTCGTGTGGGCCAAAAGTAGAATTGTGTACGATTTGGAAGGTGGAAGCAGAGAAGAATTCATTATTCTTAGAGGTTTGTGTGGATCAGACATAGTAACAATAGATCCCTCAGAGGCAGCAGCCTCCACAGAATTCTCTTCGAGCTCCCCCTTCAGTGGCCAGAGGCGCTGGGGTTTCCGGCTGGCACCCACCTGTCCACCTGTGCCCATGCTTTGGGCTGTTAGAGCCTTCCTCTAGCCCTTCCCACACTTCCACCTTCCCAGCCCCACGCACAACTGGGCAAGCTCCTCTGAGAAGAAGGGTGAAGAATAGAGCTTATTGAGAGTGTTGGGGGATCTCATGAGTAAAAAGGCAGCACATTTAGGACCCTGCCTGGCACCTAGTAGGAACCTTGAAGTGTGAGCCACTGTCAGTACCTACTTACCCTATTCCAGGTACTGACTGGCCAGGTGACTGCACAGGTGTTAATTCAGTTCATCCCCCACCAATCCTGTGAGAGTGATACTGCAATTAACCCCATTTACAGAGTCACAGTGAGGCTATTAGGTTGGAACATAGGAGATTGCTAGTTTTTTGTAGGTCAAACAGTTTTGTTATCAGCAAGTGCATGTAGCTCACAGCTAGTACAACTGCGGGTCTCAAAGCTGAGCAGCCTGACTAAGCTATGCAGCCTGCCTGTTTACTGAGTGCCTACTGTGTGCCATAAAGACTGTGCATCTTCGGTTACCACTTATGGCATACAACAGGGCTGTTTGTTAAAATTGCTGTGTGCATGTGGAAGAGGGCTATGTTAAATACCTTTCCCCAACACTTTAGCTCACTGCTTCATTGTCTAGCATTGACACCCCTCCTCCTAGAAGCCTTCCTTGACTCTCCCAGCGGAGGAATCAACCTATGTAAGGGTTCAGAGGCAGGAAAGGGCCCGATCTGTGGGGGACAGTGTGAAGTGTTGTGTGGCTGGAGTGTCAGATACACTTGTGGCAGAGGCTGGAAAGGGACCTAAGTGTTGAGGGATAGACCTGGCCATGAGGAATTTGTCTCCATTGTTATCACAAGAATGAGGTGCCAGCTCCATCTCTGCTTACTTCTGAGATGTCCCTAAATGTACTCTCCCTACCTTTGCCTGCTCACAAGCCTTCTGGTTGAGGGCTCATCATGGGAGCCTGAAATGGCCCATCTGGCAGGAGGCAGGTGAATTTCAGAGTCCAGTTGGTATCACAGTAGTAGCCCTGCTGCTTATGCCCACAGGCCCTGTAAGAGTGACTGAGGCCCTTGGCCTTTGCTCTGGGACCCTCAGGCAGCCCCACCTCCCACACTGCTTCCCCAAACCCATACTCAAGGCTTTGTCCCAGCAAGTGCCATTTTGTCCCAGGTTTGATGCTGCCCAACTCGGCTTCCTTTTCTCTTTTTCCTCTCAAGACACCCTCATGGCCCTTGGCATGTACTGCCCATCCCTGTGTCTGCTCCTTTCTCTAGGAAGCTCCCTCTTATTTGGGTGGAGGGGATCAGATGCATGTGCCAGCTGCAGGCCCTCCCTGGAGGCTTGTCCAGCACTGTATGGGAGAACTGGGGGGTGGTCAGGATGCCCCTTCCCTTTCCATGTGCTTGAGGGCTTGGACTCTGAGGCTAGGCAGCCTGGTAGGAGTCTAGCTCTGCCCCTCCTACCCAGTTTCCCTGTCTGTAAAATGGGCTTACAGATAGCACCTACCTCAGAGGCAGTGTGCACCAGGAAACACCCAAATAGCCAGCCCTCCAGGTGTTGTTTGAAGCAGAAAGTTGATTGGCACTTTTGTTTACATTAACAAAGAAGGTGAATGAAGTGATGAAAGGTATATACAAACTTCATTCATTCTTCAAAAGGCCTTAGTGACCTCTTTGCTGAATTGGATGATCATTTTTGAATAAAGGACAGTATTTTCTTTTTTTTGCAGGGGAAACTATTCACAAAGTAACAGCTGCAGATTCAGGCACACCTTTAAATTTCATTTGCATGAGTAATATTTTCTCCATCACTTCCTTAAATCTAGGAAATAAACAAGAAATAAATCAAGCCCTGATTTGGAGTCCTCGACAACTTCCGCCTGACGTCACCAAACGCAGAGAGGGGAAGAGATGCTTGATAGCACCGTCAGAGCCTATTTCTACCACAGGGATGTCAGAGGTGAATAAGCACAAAAAGCAAAGATAACAGTAAAACCTGGTGGATAATTAGGAAGCAATGAGTTTTGAGTGTTTATTATTTTTGTTTTAAATAGAATTTATTTAACTATAAATTTATGTAATTTAATTTTTTTAATAAGAGCCATATTTCATAGCCATCCTATAAAATTCCTGAAAATTTGACAATTGGCTCTTGTGAGCTGACATGGACCAGTTCTCCTATGCCACACCAGGGTTACTGTGGGGAATAAATAATTAAATATGTTCATAATGTTCAGAACCCCTTGGCATACAGAAAGCACTCAATAAATGTTAGGTCATCTCCTTCATATTTACTATTATTATTCCTGAGTGGAACTTGATTCCACTTGACCTGCTTCTGTCCAGTTCTTTGGTGTCCTGTATCTTGTACAGGGTCTGACATGGAGCAGGTATTGGGCAGATGCTGGCCAAGCTGGTATTTTTCCTACATGAGCTGGATAGAGTGATTGTTTCATCTTGGCTGACCATGGCCATCCCTGGATCCCTCCGGACACCACCAGCCGCAGATGCTGTGGCCATTGACCTTTGGCAGGGCTTGTCTGGAAATTCCTACAAGAAGGTGTGCCATGGGGAGCCCTCATTCTCATGTACTGACCTGAGACAGAAGTCAGATGTTATTTGGGGGCTCCCTGCCTGCTTGCTGCTCCTGAAAGAGACCGGAGATATTTACAAGTTTAGCTAATGCCCTGCAACATTGGGTTTAGAGTGGCCGCAGAAAGGGTGCCTCCCTTTTTATCTTTCTGCTGAGGCCAACAGAGCTGCCAGCTCTATGTAGGGAAAGCCACGTGGGATCTAACTATCACCCAAATCCTGCAGTGGTGGGGAGCAGTGAGCAGGGAGGAGTAGAGAGATTTGCATAAATACGTTGTTCTTTTATCCACATTTATTGAGCTTGGACCGTGGGCCAGGACTGTGTTAACTTCTGAGGATATGCAGACAAAAAACCACAGCCTTTGTTCTCAGGGAGTTTATACAACTATAAAAGGAAACAGAGAACATACTGGAAGAGCCCTCGCCCAGTCTCACCTGCACAGGTGGGGGTTATTGGTAGTGAGGAGTGTTGAGAAAGCCTCTGCGGAGGGGTGGTGCTTGGTTTGTGGGTTGCAAGGTGAGCAGGTGCTCACCAGGTAGTTAAGGCAGGAGGTGTAGCATGGACAGATGCAAGTGAGGGGACTGGCCTATGCCTAATGTGTGGGTGGAAGGGCACAGGGCAGGGCTTTGAGGAGGTGCTGGGCGGCAACAATGTAAGCTTTACCCTTAAAGGAGCAGTTCATGAAGGGACAGAAAAGGAAGGGTCAGAGGGTAAAAGAAGACAATGAGATAATATCTATCAGCGTAGTCTAGACAAGGATTTGGGTACAGATGGTTTATTTGTGAGGTGATTCTGAAAGAAGATGGAATGTGGAAGGAGAGAGAGAGAAGGAGACGGGGAGAAGGAGAGGAGAGAGGGAAGGAGGGGAAGTAAGAGGAGAGGGGAGGGAGGAAGGCCAATAAAAAGTGTCTGACCAAGCCAGTGGCTGCTATAGACAACTGGGCTCAAGCCCATCAAACCCTTTAGGATCCCCTAAAGAACTGGGGAGAACATACCTTAGAATTCACCCTCCCAAGGGTGGGACATTCATCCACATGCTCCCATCTTCCAGTGGTTGATGGTTGCCTCTGGGGGCACTGGTTGCCGCATGCTTTAGTCATGCCTGCACTTGAGCTGAGTCTGGCTTCAGAGGACAGAGAGGTGAAGTCATCTCAGCTCACCTGAGGTGAAACGCCAGCAGCAAGTACAAAACTGTGCTCCTGTGCTGTGCTGAATTCAGGAGGATCAAGGGAATGCAACGTGGGGGACAAAATGTACTTGCTAAAGGAGTCAAGAGAAGAGTGACTTTCAAGAAGGAGCTGGTTAGCACAGTCAGTGGTTACTGGGTAAAAAGGTCCAAAGACTGTCCATTCGATTTTTATTAGGCCCCCTGGTGATGTTCAAATTAGAGAGTGGAGACAGAGGCAGGTTGCACTGGAGTGAGAAATGAGAAGACAGTGAAGAAGCAGAGACAGTGGTGTAAATTATTTCCCCCCCTACACCATTAGGTATGAAGGAAGGGAAAGTGATACAGCAATAACTGGAGGTGCTGTGTGTGAACCTGCCAAAGGGTAAAGATGTTTGGAGTCCTGATGATGGACTTGAGGAACTTCAGGGTTTTCCTTCAGACATTGTTTTTGTTGGTTTGCTTTGGCTGGGACTATTATAGGGAGAGAAGTTGTTCTTTGTTAGAGATGCATTGGGACTGTGAGGTGGTGAGCACTGGAGTCAGACAGACCTGGTGGAGAATCCTGCCTCTGTTTTGGAGTGACCTGGGGCAAGTACTCAACCCCTCAGAACCTCAGTGTTGTCATCTGTAAAATGGGGACAACAATACTTCTCTCCTCAGGCAGCTGTGGGCTTTGATGAGAAAAAGTTTGAGGAAAGCTCAGACTTATCATGTGGTGAAGTCCTCAGCATTACCTGAGATGAGCATGGTGGTTAAGAGCATGTACTCTTGAGCCCAGTGCTTGGGTTTAGGTCCTGACTCAACCTGGTCCATTCACTGGTGGAAGTATTTACAATGGCTGTTAACATTGGTGAGAATAGGGGTGTGATGAGATGTGAGGCTGGAGAAGTCCATGCCTCCAGATGGCTGAGGTCTTGAGAGGCTAAAACTTGATCCACTTTGGGATCTTGGCCCCGGAACCTTCCCTTCTGCTCTGGCTTTGTTTCTCTTGCTTCTGCAAGGAGTGGGTGAATCAAATCATAGTTAGCAAAGGCATGGCTCAGGTACTGGCAGTCCCTGTCCATAGCAGACATTAGGACTAGACCTGACTGACACTGTTTCTGCTGGAACTTGGACATTGTCCTGTTCAGTCTCCTTGACATGGATTCCAGGTGAACCTTGCAATTTATCAGACTGGCCAGATGAGATTGTTATCTAGGACCAGAAGAACTCTAGAGATGTTCCTGTCCTTAGACCTGGACAAACCTGGTTCCTTCCCAGGCCCCATGCTTTGCGCTATCTTCCTCAAATTTTTCAGAAAAAGTATGGCTAGTCTTGATCCCCATTTCTCCACTTGGGGCTCTCTCCCAACAGCTCAGGTAGGTCAGATAAACTGTAGGACATAAGCCTATGGGGTTGATTGGGGCCTAAATCCGGGGGAGGCAGTTTGTTGAGCAGACTGTCTATGCTGGCCAGTGCGAGATTTCTTTTTTCTTTTTTTTTT
>PVKM010016124.1:0-27176 GCA_004027735.1 Carollia perspicillata
TCCAAGCAAATGGACATAAAAAAAAGCTAGGGTAGCAATACTTATATCAGACAAAATAGATTTCAAAACAAAGGCCATAAAAAGAGACTGAGGACACTTCTTAATACTTAAGAGAACAATCCATCAAGAAGATATAACTATTTTAAGCATATAAGTATCCAACATAGGAGCACCCAAATATATAAGGAAAATCTTGAAGGACTTCAAAAAGATATAGAGAGCAACACATTTATAGTATGGGATTTTAACACCCCACTGTCAACAATGGACAGATCTTCCAAACAAAGAATCGACAAGGATATTGTGGCACAGAATAGCTCTAGATCAAATAGACTTAATTGATATATTCAGAACCTTTCATCCCAAAGAAGCAAAATATACAGTCTTTTCAAATACATGTGGAACATTTTCAAAGACGGACCGCATGGTAGGACACAAAACAAGCCTCAACAAATTTGAGAAAATTGAAATCATATCAAGCATTTTCTTGGGCGACAATGGCTTAAAACTAAAAACTCACCTCAAGGAAATGACTCAAAACATTCAAATTTGTGGAGACTGAATAGTGTGCTATTAAATGATTAATTGGTTAACAATGAAATCAAGGAAGAAATCAAAAAGTTTCTGGAAACAAATGAAAATGAACACACAACAGCACAAAAACAATGGGACACAGTGAAGGCAGTTCTGAGAAAGAAGTTTATAGCAATATAGGCCTACCTAAAAAAGAGAAAAATTTCAGATATACAACCTACCCTACATCTACAAGAACTAGAGGAAGAACAACAAACAAAGCCCAGAGTGAGCAGAAGGAAGGAAATAAGACCAGAGCAGAACTAAATTTTTTAGAGACCAAAAGAACAATTCAAAGGATCATTATCCAGGAGCTGGTTCTTTGAAAAGATTAACAAAGTTGACAAGCCTTTAACCAGATTCATCAAGAAAAAAGGAGGGCGGACCCAAATAAATAAAATCAGAAATCAAAAAGGAGAAATTACAACCAATATGACAGAAATACAAAGGATTGTCAGAAATATTATGAACAACTATATGCCAAGAAATTTGACAACCTGGGTGAAATGAATAAATTTATAGAAATATATAATCTTCCCAAATGGAATCAAAAAGAAGCAGAAAGCCTGGATAGACCGATAACAGCTAGTAAAATTGAAGCAGTAATCAAAAAACTTCTGACACACAAAAGCCCTGGACTGGACAGCTTCACAGGAGAATTTTGCCAAACATTTAATGAAGAGCTAACTCCTAACCTTCTCAAACTATGCCCAAAAATTCATGAAGAGAGAAGACTCCCAAACTATTTTTATGATAAGTCCATCAAATTAAAAAAGTTCAGCAGAGCTAAAGAAAACATCAGCAAAATGAAAAGGAAACCAACTATATGGGAAAACATATTGGCCAATGATACTTCAGACAAGGGTTTGATCTCCAGAATAAATAAAGAACTCATATGACTCCACTCCAGGAAGACAAACAATCCAATTAAAAATTTGATAAAGGACATGAAGAGACACTGCTCCAAGGAAGACATACGGAGGGCCCAGAGACATATGAAAGGATGCTCAACATCACTAGCCATTAGAGAGATGCAAATTAAAACCACAATGAGATACTACTTCACACCAGTTAGAATGGCCATCATTAACTGTTGGGAACCACCCTGCCTGGTTTCAGGAGCTGTAACCGCCCCCTCCCCCCCTCCCATGGCTAAGGCTGAATGAGTGACCTTCAGACTATAAGCTGCTAAGGAGACAAAGCTTATCTCTCTCGCAGGAGCGCTGCTTCTGCTCCTTTTTCCATAACTGGCCTCCAATACTTGATCAGTTAGCCAATGACGGGTAAGATTCCCCAAGGGGGGAATGACCTAGGGCAGGCATGATCACATGGAGGCCCCAGGGAAGGACTTGGGGGGGCTATAGCAAAAGGGGGCTATGGACCCTCACTCCTTGGCTTTGACATAGCTTGAGTCCTCATTCTGTCTGTGAGAAGTCTCCTCATCTCTTGGCTGCCTTACTTTCCCTGCCTGACTTAAGCCTGAAACAATGACAGAGGGTGGTGCAGCCCTGTGCTGGAAAGGGCAGGCTCCTCAGGTGATCAGGCCTAAGAAAGAACATATAAACTCCTGTGAAACTTACTTTGCTAAGAATGCTCTCAATTTTCTGATAAGGGTCCAAGCAGGAAATGAGTTTGTTTCCCAAAGTTTTGTAGCCCTTTAGCTAACAGACCCTGACTCAGAATAGGCCCTCAGAGTTCTTTGTATGCTGTCTATGGTTTGATCCTTTCTGCCTGACAATAATTAATAAACTTTACCTGTATTCCTGTGCTAATTGAACCCAGTAAAAACTTGTCTGGGCAAATATCAGCATGCTCTCCCCTTGAGGGAGTAGCCGTGCTGTCCCTTTTCCTTCACAGGACTTGGTAGTCCATGTGAATTTGTCTCATGTCTCATCCATAATGCCTTGGACACTGTGGGCCAGTGTCCACATCAATTAACAAATCAACAAACAACAAATACTGGCAAGGATGTGGAGAAAATGGAACCCTAGTCATTGTTAGTAGGAATGCAGACTGGTGGGGTCATTGTGGAAAATGGTATGGAATTTCCTCAAAAAACTATAAATGGATCTGCCTTCTGATACAATGATCTCACTGAAGGAGTTACATCCTAAGAATCCCGAACACCAATTCGAAAGAACCTATGCATCCCAATTTTCATAGCAGCATTACTTACAATAGCCACGTGCTGGAAAACAGCCTAAGTGCCCATCAAAAATGAGTAGATCAAAAAACTGTGGTACATTTACACAATAGAATACCACACAACAGAAAGAAAGAAAGAAGGAACTTCTACCCTTAGTGACAGCATGGACAAAACTGGAGAGTATTATGCTAAGCAAAGTAAGGCAGGTGGCACAAGACAAATACTGTATGATCTCACTTATTAGTGGGACCTAATAAACAAAACAAAACAAATAAACAAACAAAATAGAACCAGATATATGGAAGTAAGGAACAAACTGTCAGTAACCAGAGGGGAGTGGTGAGGGATAATGGGAGAAAGAAGGTGAAGAGTCTAGACAAGGACCATGTGTAAAGGACACGTGGACATGGACAACAGGGTTGAGATTGACTATGTGAGTGGGGATGGACCAGTGGGCAAGGCAGGGGTAGCAATGGGGGAAAATTTGGAACACTGTAATTGAACACCAATAAAAAAGTAAGACAAAGATTTAAATAAACAAATAAATAAAAAGTTAAAAAACAATATATATGTATAAAAGTTGAACTGTAAAAATATCTTTTTACCTTTTGAGTAAAAGCTACTATTGAGTTTGATGTGCATTCTTCTTCCAATACTTTTGTACACACATTAGTTTGTTTTTCTTTAAACATAGAATAGTATCCTGTTCTTCGTAATTTTATTTCACTTGCTTGCCCTCTCCTCCAATACAACAGCAAGTCTTAAAGATCCTTCCTCTTCTCTCCGATAACCATACATCTAACTTACTCTTCAAAAGCTGTTTCATAAAATGGATATGTAATAACTTTTTGAATTTTTCCCATATTTCTGAATAAATAGGTTGTCTTCAATTTTTGGTACTATCAATATCTATAAACAACATTCTTTCTCTAGGAACCCTTCTTGTCCTCCTGCTAATGACCACCAGCAAGTAAGTTGTGCTCATTGCTTGCTGCATTAAGAGAGTCCCCATCATGGAGAACCATGGGGAATCAAAGTAAGTGGGGTTGAGAAAGCACTTTGAAAGATTTGGGTTATGGTTAGGCAATTATGGGTAAGATTCTAGGAAGCTGTGGTGTGTTTTTTTTTTTGTTTGTTTGTTTGCTTTGGTCTCACTTCATCACAATCACAAAGAGACCTAGTCTAATGTGGGTGTTCTGTCAGATTGTGTCCAACAGAAGGTCACCTCTGTCTGGCTTTAAGCTTTAGGCAAGTAGCTAACACCACCATGGCCTAGCTGCAAGTGTAAGGCCAGTTCCTGCATGTCAGGGGCTGCTTTTCTCTTTCTCAAAATCAATCCCACAGAAATATTTATAAAAGTGTCAGGATCAAGGAGTGTGTGCATTTTAAATTTTAAAGATATTCCCAAGAGGCTGTATCAATATATACCTACCAACAAGGGAGGGGTGATGAAAGGAGAGGTGGGAAGCCCCAGCAGGAAATTTCTTCTAATGAGTAACTTTGCTCAGAGCTGATGCATATAGCCATGATGCTTTCATTTATTTCTCTGAAGAGAAACTAAGTAGGAGAAAAAAACAGAGAAAATCTTCATTACCTAGAACCTTAATCAAAGCCTTTTATCTCTGTCTTTGGACTTGGGTCAGCATGTCACTAAAATGCAAAACAAGAGCAAAGGTTCATGATGTTTTCATATCTTTGCCTTTAATTTTCTATAAAATCAGGAAAAATATTTTGTTATAAATAATCCTGTAGAAATATATCGTTCTATTATAAGTGGAGTCTATGTCTGCCATTTTTTTCCTGAGGAAACAGACCTGCTGCTTTTACAACTATAGGGTCTGGCAGAAGTAATGCCATTGAGTGAGGTTGGTAGGGTACGTGAATGTCTCACATGAGATGGACAGGAATTTGAACATTTCACCTAAAATATCCTATAGTGTGCTTGGGTGTGATATCGTTATGTTACAGAATTACATGCTCATGATTTTGTAATAAAAGATGTTTATGCAATAAAAAGGGGTGATATTTGTGCTGGACCTTGTACTGTAGTTGATAGTTTGTTATCTCTTTCAATTTTTAACTGATTATCTATTGTATTTCTTGCTTAGTATTTGATTTATTCAGTATTTAATTATTATTAAACCAAGGAAGTAAGAGGAAAGAGTTTTTTCTGGCAAAAAACAATGAATGGAAAAAAGAGAACATGAGAATAGCATTTCAGAGCAGCATAGAGAGGTATCACAGGCCCATTAACTAGTCCATAAATGGGAATTAAGCAAAATTAATTCCCTATTGCATACATTTTTTTTTTTTTGATAGAGAAACTTAACATATTGGCTTGTACTGTATAAAGGCTACCTGAATTCCCTCAGCTTTGGGAATTCAAAAGAGGGAAAAAAGAAAATAGTTTATTAAATATGATCCTGATGCTATCTGGTGTCTTGAAAAATGACATTTTTTATAGGGGTAACAAAATTTTAGTTTGTCTGAGAGTCATTCTAGAAACACTTTTAACATGAAGGAGATTATTTTGCTTAATTCTATGATGTGCCAACAATTTTTCTTTTCTTTTTTTAGACAAATTAATAGTATTCATATCACTGTAGTTGTAGCAAAGCAATCATTATACTTAAGGGCTTCTCAATGTTTAAAAATTAATTTTTTCCACTCTTAATTATCACCTGTCTCCTTTTCTTTTTACCTGGTCATTTGTTTTAATTCTCCCCATAATGGAAATAAAGACCTCAAAAATAGAGATGATCCGACGACTAAGTTTGTTTTATTCTAAATGCATTTCTAAGATAACAGAGTCTCAAGGCCTGTCTTTCTCTGGCCTTATCCTACCCATTTGTTTTAGAAAACCTAGAGAAGAAATGTCTTCTTTCTCCATTCAGGGCCTAAATAATTGACTACTTTTTCACAATTAGTTGGCTTTAAAACTCGTAATTTTCAGAGGCAGAAACAAGTTAAAAGATTTTTCTTTTTTTTAAACATAGACTTTTTATTTTTATTATGTTTTTGAAATAGATCAGCTATTTAATTAGGCTCTGCCTAAGAAATCTGGAACAACAGTTTGTGAGGATAAATCTGACTTGTGAGAGCAAACACAGATTGGAGGTAGCCCGGGAGCTGAGGGGCTGCTTTGCTTTTTGGCAGAATTTGTGAGTTCATGGCTTTCTGATCAACCTTGAGCTGCTCTGTAATCTAGTTCTCTTTCTCTGTGAAGAGCTCACCCTTCTGGTGCCTGGGCTTGTGCAGCTTCTAGAAGCAAATATCAGTGAGAAGTCTGGGGGACTTTCACACCACTGATAGCAATTTTGGTGACAATGGCAATGACAAATTTCTGGTGTGCCTTACACAGAGATTCTCAATTGACAGACAGAGATCTAGTGACAGGTAGTAAGCCACTGCTCAGTTGCTTGAAGAAAAGCCCCCTCTTGCCTCTGTGGTTCCCAGTAAGGACGATCAGGTGATCTTGGGAGGGATGCTCGCTGCAATTTCCCCACATGCTGACAGGTTTCTTGCTGTGGCTCAGCAGCTTTCAAGGCACAGCTTCAGGAGGCTAATGCCTAGGCACTTTGCAAACTTGCACCACGTGGGTATCACCATTCTTGTAGCCACCAACTGGCTTTGTGACAGACACATGAACCCTGTCCTTTCATTTCTTTTCAACCTTGAATTTAGCTGCTGAATACTTTCCCTTGTACATGGCCTTTGCGAAATACATAGCCAATGGGGAATATCTGCCAGTTCCTCTGACTCAGACAGGGTTTCAGCAGCAGCAGGGCTTCCCCTTCTTAGATATCTTGGCCTTGAAGTTACCCTTGTTAATCTGCCACCAGCATTAGCCTCCTTGGCTTCAGGTTTCTTCTCATTAGTATCCCTTTTTACCAGCCATTTTGCAAGACAGGAAAGAAAAAGTCTTTTTATGAACTTTGAATTGAGTTAATCTTTTAAGTTGTAGTATATAACATAAAATTTATCATTTCAACTATTTTAAGTGTATAATTTGGTGGCATTAAATGCTAATGAGTTAATTTTAAGTAATAGTGTGTATATTGGCATCTTGTTTATTTGCTATTTTCTGTTTGTTGTTTCAAAATTCCAGTAAGTTAAGATTCATCATCAAGGAGTTCCAGCCAAGATAGAGATGCGGATAGAAACCCTTCTCTTTCTTGCACAACAAAAAGAAGGATAACAATCAATCTAAAATCAATAAACAATGAAGCACCAGAAAATCAAACTGCATGGAACTCCAACAACCATGGAATTAAAGAAAAAATCAACTAGAACAACCAGACTAGTAAGGTGGCAGACTGTGAGGGCCAGCCTGACTGACAGCAAAACTGAGACTCAGAGCTGTCTGTGGACTACGGCGGGGGTTGCCATGGTGGGTGAAACTCCAGTCTCACACAAGAGTTGAAAAGTATGCCAAAGACCAGTAGGTGAGCTGTACTGTTCCCTCTCTGGCACATCCCCCACAGGTAGCATTGTGCCCCACAGCAAGGAGGGTTGCCCTGCCTGGGTGAATACTTAAGTCCTGCCCCCTTATAACCCATCAGCTGTGCCAAGACAAAGATATATGGCCCAAATGAAAGAACAGAGAAAAGTCTCATAAAGAGAACAAAGCGAGGAGATTGCCGACCTATCTGATGGAGAATTTAAAGCCCTGGTAATCAAAATGCTCACAGATCTGATTGAGCTTGGTAGAAAAATGAAAAAAAAAAAAAGAGAAAGATAACCAAAATGAAATAAAGCAAAATATTCAGGGAACAAATAGTGACAGGAAGGAAACTAGGTCTCAGAGCAACAATTTGGAACAAAAGGAAAAAATAAAGATCCAACTGGAACGGAATGAAGAAACAAGAATTCAAAAAAAGAGAAGAGTTTTACAAACCTCTGGGACAACTTGAAATGTTCCACTATCCGAATTATAGGGATGCCAGAAGGAGAAGAAATTGAAAACTTATTTGATCAAATAATGAAGGAAAACTTCCCCAATCTGGCAAAGCAAATAGACTTCTGGGAAGCCCAGGAAGCCCAGAGAGTCTCAAAGAAGTTGGACCCAAAGAGGAACACACCAAGACACATCATCATTAAGCTACCCAAGATTAAAGAGAAGAAGAGAATCTTAAAAGCAGCAAGAGAAAAGGAGAGAGTTATCTACAAAGGAGTGCCCATAAGGCTATCATCTGATTTCTCAAAAGAGACCTTATAGGCAAGAAGGGGCTGGAAAGAAGCATTCCAAATCAGGAAAGGCAAGGATCTATATCCAAGATTGCTCTATCCAGCAAAGCTTTCATTTAGAATGGGAGGGCAGATAAAGTGCTTCCCAGATAAAGTCAAGTTACAAGAGTTCATCATCACCAAACCATTATTATATGACATGCTAAAGGGACTTATCTAAGAAAAAGAAGATAAAAATATGAACAATAAAATGACAACAAACTTACAACTATCAGCAAATGAACCTAAAAGAAAAACAATGAAAACAAAAACTAAGCAAACAACCAGAACAGGAACAGAATCGGAGAAATGAATATCACATGGAGGGATTTCAGTGGGAAGGGGGAAGGGAGGAATATGGGGGAAAAGGTACAGGGAAGAAGAAGCATAATTGGTAGGCATAAAATAGATGGGGAGAGAGAAAAAATGGTATAGGAAACAGAGGACTCGAAGAACTTATAAATACAACCCACGGACATGAACTAAGCAAGGAAGGGAATGCTGGAGGGTTGTGGGGACAGGACAGAGGGGCAATAAAGGGGGGGAAATTGGGAAAACTGTAATAGCATAATCAGTAAAAAATACTTTAAAAAAAGATTCATCATCAGTATTACCAGGGGCTACAAAAAACCAAAAACAACCAAAAAAATACCCCCCCCCAAAAAAACCCCACCAAACCTTTGTCCACAGCCCAAATTCCAGGAAAATTACCTGCTGAGTAGTTTCAAAGAAGGTGAGGTGATGAGATTCCCCCTTCTATGAATATGATGGAAAGTGATACCATCCAAATATAACTGTTTTTATTGAGGGCCCTGAGAAGTGGTTTTAATATCTAATCTAAATATTATAGAGTAGAAAGTAAACATTTGTCCCAACAGAAAGCCTGACTTGCAGGATATTCCTTGCTTCTGTTTCTTGCCATTGTTATATCTTGAGTAAATTATCTTCTGGGAGAGAAGTCCAACACCTCTTTATCCCCTACTCTAAAGTTAGTAAAAGTTTTTCAGATGAAGTGTAGATGTATTTTTTCATGATAAATAGTCTCAAAGCCAGGTTTTCTGAGTCTCTTGGCATAGAATTTAACCTATTTTTCATTAATTTCAACACACAACCTCTACTCTGAACTCAAAGGCAATTAATTTCTCAGTCTCACACTTTATTTATTCATACACTAAATATTCACTTTTTTTGTAAATAGATTATTTTAGTTGGAAAAAACAAGAGAGCTGTAAGATATATTATTTAAAGGAGGTTTACGATTAGAGTAAATGCCTGGGGCTGGTCTGGAAACATATCTGAAGACTGGTCAGTCTCCAGGGCTTATGTTGAATATTTTCTTTTCTCTGTATTTCCACGTCATTCACCGCTGTATGGATTGGAGTCTTTTACTTAAACTTCAGTGGTCTCTCACAAGCAGTGTAAGCTTGGCCCTTAACCAAATTCATGGCACCTTTTTATGGCCTGTAGGCTGCCAAGTTGTTTGGTTTTTAATCGCAGCTTCCTAAGAATAAGTTGCCGGTTGGACATCTTTTCACAAGCTCAAAGAATTGAAAAAATTATAGTGCAAACTTACACGCATGCATTGTGTTCACAATCTCTTGGCAGACTGATATGCCCTGAATAACCTTGAGATCATATCTGCTTGGGATGAGACTATAATGGAAGTAAACCTATACTCCAATTTTTGCAGTTTAATTCTTCATACGGCTTGTTTGGGGTTAAGACTAACTTTAGAGTTCCTTTCATTGATGGAGGTGCTTTCCACAACTCTAACAGATGGTAGAAGACTCATCAGAGGCTTTCTTCCCTACCAATTTCTTCCAGAATGTCCTTAAGCCTCTCAGTATTGAATGACGTTAAGAGTTAATAAGCAGTTCATGTTATTTTAAAAGGGTTAAAAGTTGTTATAATGTGTTCAACAATCATTAGAGCAAGATATTTTCCTCTTTATATTTAAAAAATCAAAAGAAATTGGCTTTACTAAACAAGAGGAGGAAGGCTTTAAGTGGTGTGGTCTGACAGTAATTTGTATTAGAGTCTAGAAGAGCACATTTGTAATGTCTTGTGGTAGTACATTTATCTCTTGGTGACAGAAGGAATAATTGCTTTAGAGAGCATATCAGTGACTGTTTAAAAATTTAACTCTTTATTTCCTCACACCTAACATTACAATATTGTGAGGAGAAAAACATTGTGAGAAATCTAATCCAAGTAAGAACACTTACAAAATATTGTTTGCCAGAGAAACATATATTGTCCATTTTCAAGGAATGGTGAAGTAATGAAAATGTTTTTCATTATTTACAGGTATATATTTATTTATGGATATTACTATCATATACTATTTTCATTTTTTGCCTGTTTTATCTCTGGAACATGGTTTTCAAGTTTCACATGCCCATCTAAAGTGGTTTTTCTCAAAGATGAACTGTGTGTCTGACAAGTTGGCAATTAGGCTTTGCCATCCTATTTTTTTTTTAATTTGACAGCTTTAATGGCTCCTTGAATACTAGCTCCCTTTATCTGAACCTTTGTGTGAAGCCTGTTCATCCTCAGGTCCTTGATTTCCCCTCAAAATATCTGTTGATATTTATAACTCCCTCAGTGTCCGACCAACAACGAGAGCAGGAACGGCATCTCATAGGATTCCATAAAAATGTTCTGTGCTTGAGTATAGGTGATGAGACATCTCAAGGTAGGGGACCACAAAACTTATTGTTTAAACTGGTTCACTTTTGAGAGTGAAAGAGATGAATAATTATGCTGGGGTAGCTGATGTAAACTGTCTAAATTAAATCAAGATGCACTATTACCTTTCTTTAAGGAAACCTGGGTGGAAACAAAGGTAGGACACCAGTGGAATCAACTTTTAATGTGAGTTGAGTACAGTAGCCCCTCATATCTGTGGGGGATGGGTTTCAATACCCCAGTGGACGCCTGAATTCATGAAGAGCACTGAACTTGCATACATACAACGATATAGACCTATCTAAGTTTAACTTATAAATTAGGAACAAAGAAAGATTATCACTAATAGTAAAATTAACAATTATAATAATATAGTGTAATAAAAATTATGTGAATGTAGTCTCTCTCTAAAAAAATCTTATTGAGCTGTACTCACCTTTTCACTTGAAGAAAGCACTTTACAGCTTCTGTTTGGTGTATCCTAATGGCCAGCGTCACTACTCTAGTGGTTTGGAGCAGCTATTAAATAACAGTTACTTGAACACAAACCCTGCAATACTACGACAGCCAATCTGATAACCGAGATGGGACACTAAGTGACTAACTGGTGGGGAGTATGCAGCAAGGATATGCTGAACAAAGGGGTGAGTCACACTCCTGGAGGGATAGTGTGAGATTTCATCATGATACTCAGAATGGCGCACAATTTAAAACTTATGAATAGTGTATTTGCAGAATTTTCTACTTAATATTTTCAGACCTCAGTGGACCACAGGTAACTGAAACTGCAGAAAGAAAAACCGCGGATAAGGGGGGACTACTATAATTCCAAATTGAACCAGTAAAGTATTTTCATCAATTTTATTATTTATAACATAATGGTAACTAAAAGTTAAACATTGAATGTGACTTATTTTTGTCTCCCAAAGTGATTCTTCTTTTAAAAGAATAAAGGTTGTATGTATGACATATATATGTCAGCATGATGCTGGTATTTATTGATCTGCTTATATTTTTTCTGCTTAAGTCTATTGATTTTGCACTATGTAGAAACATATAATTTTGAAAAGCACTGATTTTCTAAAAGGACCCATCATGCATTGAAAGAAGGGGCTGATTTCCATATAAAAATACATTTGCATTAAATGATATTTAGCTTGTGGCTAGCACATAGTAGGCATTCAATAAACAAGGGGTGAATGAATAAATAAATGAGTGATGAATTCTACCTTAGCTTTTTTTTTTTATCTCTGTAGGACTTGTGGCTAGCCAGTATTTTCATCTGGTTCATGCTGTTTCTTCAATTTATCGAGGTCACTTTGAATTCTGATCTTTCCTTCCAAACTGTTAGCAACCCCTTGTAACTTGGTGTCATCTGAAAAATACAACCTGTATGAAATGTGTGACTGAGTTAAGCTAGGAGTGTCATGTTGTACATTTTCTTAAACTAGAACACAGCTGGAAATTATTACACAACTGAAAGCATACTTCATTTCATTCTTATCAGGCCAGCCTTGTCCACATTTGACTGATTTTTTCTCTTATCATCCATAACCAATTACTCAGCTTCTTCACTAGATAAAAAATAAGTTGCACAATAGAGCCTCCTGAAAATTAGAGGACAAGAGAGGTAATAGGCAATAGGTAAGGATGTTAGAAAAATACCTTGTAAGCATACTGTCAAAATTATACTCCAGGGCATACCTGTTTTATATTTCTCAATAGTCAAGTCTTGACATTTAATGTATAGAAACAATCTAATATAAATAGTCCCATAGAGCGGATGTAAACTCTCAAATACAGTCAAATGAATACAGTCATATAACCACTTTCAAAGATTTGGTAAAAAATATCTTTCCACTGAGAACTTAATTCTCTTCAAGTTCCCTAATTCACTACTTTGTTATCAAGAAAACTTTTATTTACATCAAGAAATAATCATAATCTTTATTATATTATTTTCAAAATACTTAGTCTTCTAAAATGCACACGGCAACATTAAAAAAAAAACAAAGATGTATAATGAGAAATAAACCAATCAATGTCTATATATGCAACAGGAAGGAAATAAGAGAAAATTATCTAGGTAATTTAAAATAAAACTCTTTTTTGCCTTCTTATTTATTTATTTATTGATAAATGAGGTCAAATTCGCCTCACCTGAGTGTATATTTGTTGACTCACGTCAGCATGGACACTACTAAATCAGTGTTCAAATATTAGTGGATTGTATCTACATTTTAGCTTTCCCTTTCTTGTTTTTAAACATAAAAATGATTTTTAATTTTCTTTCTATTATAGAAAAATACAAAGTGACCTTTACTAACCTATTTCATTACTATCTAATAATTAATTTTTTTATTAGTACCAAATGCCTTTTTCACTTGGAGAAAATATAACAATGCAAGTAAAAGATAATTATTTCCATGGAATAAGTTTATAAGAGAATTCCTTTTGTTTACATAACAAGAGAGGAAACACCTTTCTGATGATAAAGACCCCACTTCTCAAACCTGTTTAAAATTCCACCAGCATGATGTGTTTTAATAGCTCAAGACTGCAGTCTCAACGCCCCCTTTGATCCATAAGTGGCGGTATGTATCTGTATGAGGAGGTACAGTTGGTACAGTTGGCAGTGTGAATTCCCAATGTTGATGATGATCTGTATGTCACAGGCTTCATTACCAACAATGCTATATGCAAATTAGTTACGGCTTCATGCCAGGGTAGAACACCATTCAGAGTAATTGCCAGCTTTTTTCCTGGTCATTCTATACATGGAATGAAAATAATAACCACTTAGGGAACTATTTCTATAAATTAGGAGGATAAAAGCATTATGTTATACACATTTTCCCCATTATTTTTATCATAATTAGAGAGGTTCATTTTTGTTACATATTTAATTTATGTAGAAATGGAATTTTAATACACCTTCAATATTTAATCTACTCTCTGCATTTTAAACACTTAGTTATTTCACATAGTTTAGTGTATGAGAACTATTTAAAATAAAATAAATTTGTTGTGCATTATTTGAAAGTCTTTAAGTGCCATGAATAAAATACACGATGAGTAGATGGTAGGCAATTACTCTGTTACAGAGGTAGTACATGGGACACAAATGTTTAAATTCATTTTTGCTTTGCCTAAAAATATTTGCTGTTTCTGAGCTTTTCTTTTGATTTCTAAGAATAGTACACTTGGACCTAAGCAGGAATAATGAAAAGGATAATTGTTTCTAATGACAGGAGCTTAAAATTCTTAGGGAGGAAAATTCAGCACTGGAATTTGAAAGTCTGTGAAGTGAGGAAAAGGTACTAATAGATGAATTAGAAACAGAAAATTTCTATTATAGCATCTGTGGGCTTTCCTCATTCCATTTAAATTTTCTCTCATTTTAGAAGTGTAGTGATATGTACTCCTACTTTCCAGTTTCACATGCAAAAATGAAGCAACTGCTTCCCTCCATATGCAAAGTGATTTGTAAATGCATTCTGTGAATAAAACACATTAAATGTCATTTGCATATAGTAGGTTAACACATATGAAAAATGGTTCATGCAGTACATTAGGAAGGGAATAAACAGAAATGACTTTAAAATGCCTGCTATATTTATAACAATTTAAAAAGATAACAGAGCAATGAATTTCAGGTGCATTGGACTTAATTCAGTGACAGTGTTTTCTTTGGAAGCCCTTATTTATTATTATTGTTATTATTTTTTTGAAACACTCCTTTGCCAATTGCGGTGCTAAGCTGCCAAGATTGTCAGAGCTGACCAGGAGGTGGAGAGCTCATGCAAATGAGCCTTCCCCTCCGCAGGCAACCTGCAATGACTGATTCAAAGGAACACTTTAACCCAGAAGATGAGTCTGAGCTGAATACCACCAGCCAGAAACCACTCCAGTGTTCCATGTTAGGTGAGAGGTTGCCTTTGAAACAGTATTTACCTTCCAAAAGCCATGGGTTCTGTTACCACTGATGGAAGACTTCGTTTTTTTTAAATGTGGTACCTCCGTACATTAAAAAACAAACAAACAAATCTATCTTGAAATTAATTTTCAAGGCAATGTTTCCAGTTCTCTCAACTTATATAACACTCATTAACAGAACTATATGTGTACATCTTTATTCCCAGGCTGTCTGAATTACATGAGGCTAAGTTGCAGTGTTTAATAACATATTGAATCTAAAATAAATGTTGAAAAATATACAATGCATGTAAGCCTCAAAGTTTTATTAGGTTTCCTAGTGTGAGCTGGCGCATGATGTAATTTTCAAGAATAGTGTAACAGGGGGATGTTGAATTGGCAAGATGCAAGTCCAGCAGTATATTATAACATCGTCATTTTACCTCAGATTCTGGTTTCGTGTACACTTCCGCCTTGAGTAATTTACATAAACATGCACAGTTCATGAATTATGCATAAAACCTTATTTTAAATG
Organism: Carollia perspicillata; assembly: GCA_004027735.1. Taxonomy (NCBI): domain Eukaryota; kingdom Metazoa; phylum Chordata; class Mammalia; order Chiroptera; family Phyllostomidae; genus Carollia; species Carollia perspicillata. Next base: position 15,084 of record PVKM010016124.1, read on the forward strand.
CAGAGCTTTCAACTCTCACAGAGCACTAGTATACACACCCATTTGATTGGCTCTGCCCTGTTTTCATTACTGGCAATTTCTTGGAACACAAAAGAGGGTGAAAAGGCTGACAGGAATGGACAGTATTTTTCCTTGTGTTGTGTGGGAGGGAAATATTTGTTTCCTTTTCAAGGCAATTGGTGTTGCAAAGTTTTGCCTGTGATTGTTGTTCCTAGTTGTTATTTTTCCAAGGAAGAATGCATTTAAATGTCTGAATCTACAAAACAGCAAGCAAAATCAGATACTTTATTTATTTATTTTATTTTTAAAGGATGCTGCAGAAATTGTTCTCTATTTGAATAAATGTGAGCGCATAGCTATAATGAGGAAGCAACCATTAGGTTTTTGGGGACATCCCAATTGTACTAAAAATAAATGGGCAACCTTAAAGCACTGATAGAATAGCTAGGCATGCAGAAAATATAAACATTTTAGCATTATTATTGTGCCTATTCAAGTAGAATTGAATATTCTGATTAATGTACACAGGTTCTCTGCACTTGAGACACTGTGTGATTATTCTGTTTTCATATGAACTTATCTATATGAAATAATTCATCCAACAGTATAAAGAAGGAGATATAGATATTTTTACAAAGGTGGCAGTATATAAAATAAAAAAATAATACAGTGGGACATGTAAACAGAATTTTAATAAGAAAAGATTTTAAACTGTTTACTAATCATTCTGAGATTTACTATTTCTAATATTATTAAAATAATAATGCTATGCTTTAAAAATAGTGGAATATTTTTATTTTTTATTTTTAAATTTACTTTTCATTGTTTTATTTATTTTCCTCTTATGTACCTCTGGGACTTTGTTTCTTTTGCTTTTCTTTGCATTTTCCCCCTTAACTTTTCTTTTACTTTCTATTTTAATACATTGGTGGACATTATTTATCAAATTATGCCTAAAGTTGTCTTCCCTTTTTGTTAATTTTTTCTTTTAGCTTATTTCTTTCAATATGTAATTCAGCTTTTATGATAATTTCTTTCTCTTTATGAATTTATACTAATGCTACAGGAAAATGGATATTTGGTTTAAGTAAAAAAGGAGAAGTATGTTCTGCTAGACTTACTTTCAGAAGTCTTACCTTTGAGGACCATAAAATATTGATTTCATTCTGTTGCAGGGAGTTACCAAGTTCTTCCTTTGTGGGTTTACATGAGAGAGGAAAACTTGTAGATTAATGACCAGAAAAAGCCTTTGGGTCATTTTGTCATAATTTTATGCATAGTTTCAATGTACCGACATCGATACATTCCACAGCAAAACAAGCATTAAGAAATACTAGATAAAGAGGTGTGAAGCTGAAAACTTACATTTATACTCAGCTACTGGAACTCAAAGGAGCCAGCAGCAAACTTGCACTAATGTACTTCACCAAGAGAAGGTGAAGCAATTTGCTTCAGCATTCACTCTGAAAAAGAAAATTATACCCGGCAGACCTTGCTCTCTCATTTAGAAAAAAAAGACAGAATAGTTGGAAAAGCATAAGCAGAGTTAGTCAGCCATATTACTTGGCTTCAAAAGAGTTATTCAACTTAAGTTTAAAAGTAAAACTAAAGTTATCTATCTAACTATTTTTATTTGGTAGTAAACAATACATTTAAAAAAAATAATACCCCTTTGCTTCTTTACATCTGATTTTGTTTGGTTTTACTAAATGCATGTGAATGTGTTTAACCCAAACTATTTAACAGAAACAAAAATACTCAGAAGGCATTTGATTGTCTGGTAATGGTCAAAACATTTTTCATAATATCTAGACTCCCTAGAATTAGGTGTGTTTGAGTTAAATGCTCACATCCACTCTGAAATAAATCTTGTGAAAAGAGAATTCTGTAAACTGGAGCAGCTTTTCTACAATGGGACCCTCAAATTTCCTATAGTAGTTAGTTGATATAGACTAGAATAGATATCGCTAATTAAAAACATCTAGAAGATAATTCATTTTTAAAAAAAACTTTATTGCAATTATTAGGGTGACATTGCTTAATAAAGTTATATAGGTTTCAAGTATACAATTCTATAACTGAGTGTATCATATGTATATTGTATTGTGTATTCACCACCCAAAGTCAAGTCTCCTCCTTTCACCAATTATCCCCCCTTTATCTTCTTCTACCATCCCCTTTCCCTCTGGTAATCACCATACTGTCATCTGTGTCTATGAGGTTTTGTTTGGTTTTGGTATTTTTGCTTAATCCCTTTATCCTTCTCTCGCAGCCAGCCAATTACCCTTCCCTCTAACAACTGTCAGTTTGTTCTCTCTTTCTATAAGTCTGTTTCTACTCTGTTTGTTTATTTTGTTCATTAGATTACACATATAAGTGATATCAAATAATATTTGTCTTTCTCTGACCAGCTTATGGCTGGCTCATTTCACTTAGCATAATACTCTCCTGGTCCATCCATACTGTGGCAAAAGATAAGATTTCCTTCTTTTTATGGCCAAGTAGTATTCCATTGGGTAAATGTACCATAGCTTTTTTATCCACTCATCTACTGATGGCCATATCAGCTATTGTAAATAATGTTTTAATGAACATGGGATGCATATAGTCTTTTGATTTAGTGTTTCAGAAGTTTTTTTATATATATTCCCAGAAGTGGAATTGCTGGATCATAAGGCAGTTCTATTTTTAATTTTTTGAGGAAATGCCATACCTTTTTCCACAAACAGTGCATGATGGTTCCATTTTCTGTATACCCAACATACACTATACATAGAGAGAACCCATCAGATTCCACAAAAAAAACTACTAGAACTAATAAATGAATTCAGTAAAGTAGCAAGATATAAAATAAATATCCAGAAATCAGTTGCATTATTATATACCAATAATGAACTATCAGAAAGAAAAACTAAGAAAACAATCCCATTTACAATTACATGAAAAAAATACCTAGGAATAAATTTAACTAAGGATGCAAAAAACCTGTACTTGGAAAATCATAAGACAGTGAAAAAAGAGATTGCAGATACAAATAAATAAAAACATATACTGTGTTCATAGATAGGAAGAATCAACATCATTGAAATCTCCATACTACCCAAAACAATCTATAGGTTCAATTCAATTCGTATCAAGATGCTAATTGCATATTTCACATAACTAGAACAAATATTCCAAAAATTTACATGGAGCTACAAAAGACTCCAAATAGCCACAGCAATCTTGAGAAAGAAGAACAAAGTTGGAGGAATCACACTACCTGATATCAAAGTATAATACAAGGCCATAGTAATAACAAGAGCATGATACTGGCATAAAAACAGACATATTAGATCAATGGAACAGATCTTATTGACCAGTGTTACCCCACTAAATTAAAAACAATAGAGAGCCCAGAAATAAAATAGAAATAAAAAATAGAGACCGTCTATGACCACTGACCACAAACTTCTGCCCTCCCTGTAGGATCAGCTGTGCAGGGGCAGGGTGGTGGTGCTCTGATGTGGTCTGTAGCTGTCCACTGTAGCTGTCTACTGGGTGCACAGGCTCAGGGGGTTTCCTGTTGGTACAGGTCAGGGTCATCTACCACCTGTGTTCCACCCGGGGCCACCCAGTGTGAGCTACAAAGCAATCTGTAGATGGCTGCTACTTTTGCTGGGGTTGGAGACTCCCAGGCAGAGCCAAACTGTGATCCAAAGCATGTTGCTGCTACTGCTGGGCCTGGGGCCACTTAGTCAGGAATATGGGTTTGGGGGCAGACTTGTAAGTTGGGTGGGGCAGAGCCTTAGGTAAACACCAGAGTGGGGCAAGCAGTGTAAGCCAGGTGGATGGAGTCTCAGATATGGCTCCCCACATGCCAGTTCTGCAGCCCTGTTGGGGAAGGGCTCAGAAAAGGCACAATAGTCTCTGACCACCTTTCTGTCTGGAAAAAAGAAAAAAAGGTGAGACACTTGAACCAGGTCTCACCCCAATGCCAGACACTTCAGTTTGCCCCTATATGGGTTAGAGGGCCTGGTGGGAGGCTTGGAACCCTTGCTACTGAGATATCCCTCCCAAATTTGTATCCATCATATGTGGGTGTAGGACCCACACATTTCATGTCTCTGTATCTCCTACCCTTCTGGTTTGATGGTGTTTCTTCAGTTTTGTAGTTGTTGGATTTCCATTCAACTTGGTTTCTGATGGCTCTGAGTGATCTTTGGTCTGTAATTTATGTAATTTTGATATGATTGTGTGAGGAGGTGAACACTGTTTACCTATGCCTCCATTTTCACCAGAAGTCTCAGATAATTATATTGATAATTATATCAATAATTATATCACCTCTGGCTGGAGAAGTCTGTAGGGTTGTGGTGGCAGGAGAAACTCCTAGCCTTACAGGAGAGTTCACTGGAGAGACCCACAGGGTCCTAGAAGATACACAAACCCACCAACCTGGTAATCAGCACCAGAAAGGCCCAATTTACTTGTGGGTACCTGGGGAAGTGACTAAAAGCTGGCCCAGAGCCCAGCAAGTAGCACTGTTCCCTCTCTGACCCCCTTCCCCACATATGCCTCCACAACGCAGCAATGTGGGTTGCCCCTCCCTGGTGAATACCTAAGGCTCTGCCCCTTATAACATTACAGGCATGACAAGACAAAGAAATGTGGGCCAAATGAAAGAACAAATCAAAGCCCTAAAAGTAGAACTAAGCATTGAGGAGATAGCCAATCCATCTGATGCAGAGTTCAAAACACTGGCAATTAGGAAGCTCACAGAAATGGTTGAGTGTGGTCACAAAGTAGAGGAAAAGTGAAGGCTATACAAAGTGAAATAAAGAAAAATATACAGGAAACCAACAATGAAGGGAAGGAAACCAAGACTCAAATCAATAGTTTGGAGCAGAAGGAAGAAATAAACATTCAATCAGAATGAAGTAACAAGAATTCAAAAAATTGAGAGACTTAGGAACCTCTTGGACAACTTTAAACATTCTAACATCCAAATCCCAGGGGTGACAGAAGGAAAAGAGGAAGAGCAAGAAATTGAAAACTTATTTGAACAAATAATGAAGGAGAACTCTCCCAATCTGACAAAGGAAATAGACTTCCAGGAAGTCCAGGAAGTTCAGAGAGTTCCAAAGAAGTTGAACCTAAGGAAGCACACACCAAGGCACATCATCATTAAGCTACCCAAGATTAAAGAGAAGAGAATCTTAAAAGCAGCAAGAGAAAAGGAGACAGTTACCTACAAAGGAGTGTCCATAAGGCTATCAGCTGATTTCTCAAAAGAAATCTTCTTGCAGGAAAGAAGGGGCTGAAAAGAAGCATTTGAAGTCACAAAAGGCAAGGACCTACATCTAAGATTACTCTATCCAGCAATGCTAGATTTAGAATGGAAGGGCAGATAAAGTGCTTCCCAGATAAGGTTAAGTTAAAGTAGTTCATCATCATCAAGCCATTATTATATGAAAGGTTAAAGGCACTTATCTAAGAAAAAGAAGATCAAAGCTGGAACAGTAAAATGACGATAAACTCACAGCTATCAACAACTGAACCTAAAACAAACAAACAAACTAAGAAAACAACTAGAACAGAAACAGAATCACAGAATTGGAAATCACATTGAGGGTTATCAGTGGGGAGGGGGTAGGAAAAGAATGGGGGAAAAGGCACAGGGAATAAGAAGCATAATGGGTAGGTACAAAATAGACAGGAGGAGGTTAAGAATAGTATGGGAAATGGAGAAGCCAAAGAACTTATATGTGTAACCCATGGGCATGAACTGGAGGTGTGGTACGGGGCAGAGGAGAATGAAGGAGAGAAAAAAATGGGACAACTGTAATAGCATAATCAATACAATATACTTAAAAAAGAAAAAAAAAACATTAGTAATAAGGAGGGAAAATAAAAGCTTTTGCTATTTTATTAGGAAAACTTGATGTTCTATCTCTGCTTTGGTCCAGAACCAGTCTGTGGCTCCTGCCACGCTCTCACCCCCAGCCCTTGTCCTTGCCCCTCTTTCCCCCTCAGCTCTCATTCGCTTCTCTTTCCTTGGTGTCTTTTTCTTTTATTTTCCTCCTCCTAATATTCTTATACAAATGTGTTTGTGTTACAATAACATTAATATCATGATATTATTATATATTATATTTGTGTTACAATCTTCTTTTCAGAAGATGATTTGATTATGCTAATGTTCCACTGGTGTAATTAATTCAAAAAAATTTGGCTATATCAGCAACCCCCCTGCTAGCTTCTTAAAATAAATCCAGCAGTCAAATAAAAGAATTAAGAAAATGAAGACTCAAAGTATAAAGATATTTTCCCTATAGCACATTACCTAATTATCAAGGAATTTTTACTAATCTAGAAAGTTGGCTGGAGTCTCTCATGACAAAAAAAGAAAGGAGGTAAATTGATAATCCTTGTAGCCTCGTGGCCACAAATATTTTTTTCCTATGCTATGAATATGTAATTATATCTTGAAAGTTGCTGAGGTATTTGGCTCACTAAAATTCTGTGGAAATGACTGCTGTAGATTTATTAGGCACTCCATTGAAATGTATTTCCTTTGTGTTTTAAATTAGTTGCATTTTAATGTCATTGAACATGCCCTTGTTCTTGTTTCCATTTGTGGTCTTGCATCCAGTGGGAATTTATAGGGCTCAGATTTATTTAAACTATGCTGATATATTTGTACTTTCAACATACAGCGCATGGTAAAAATGGGCGTCTGTCCATATCCCAGAATGAAATATGAGAGAAAAAAGCACACTGATAAATTTCCCACTAAATCAGATTTAATTAGATATCAAAAAGGGATAAAGCCTGCCAAAGTTTCCACTCTAACAGTTACAGAGATCTAAGATCAGAAAAAGAGAATAGATGTTCAAGCGTATATTATAAAACGATTCCTCCCTTTTATATTCATGACAAAGGAAGAAAATACTTGTCATTTGGGCTATCCACTTGTTGAGAGGAAACTTCCTCTTCATTAATTCTTCCAATTTCACTTTATAAGTAGCTTAAGAAAACCTCTCCACCCAACAAAAAGTTCATTAGGTTTGTAAAATATCATCATCTTGCCTAGATTAGACGCTAAGAACAATAGAAACGCTGTCACTGAGCCATATGTGGCACAGCTATGTTCCTGCTTTGGGGATTTGGGCAGAATTTGATACATTTCTAAAGCATGGTGTGTAAATCAAGTCTTATGTTTAGTGCCCTGGGGTTGCTTGCTCATTAAAAACAAAAACAAAAACAAAAACACAAGCAAAAACACCTCAAGAGAAAACATTCATGAAATAAAAGTCTTTTCTGAAGTAAGTAAAAAACCCTCTTGATTTGTTTTTTGCACATATTAAATACTATTTCATATGCTGGGTTTACTTAAAGTAAGATCCAGTCTCACAAGTTTCAAGGATCCATGTGCACGTGCACCAGTTTCCTTGTCACCAGGGCATACATTGTCTGACTTTCTCCATGTGTCTGTCTACTTCTTCTACTCATCTTCTTCTAAAACATCCACCAAGGAAGAGAGAAGTCTCTCTAGAGTAGTCGTAAGCATGGGAAAACCATGTCAGACCGCGTGCAGGAATAGATGTCCTGTCTCCTCCCCCTTCCGCTTGTTCTCCATGCTCACTCTTCACCATAACCTCACTTGCCTAGGGATTTAGAACATGACAGACATGAGTGGAGTCAGTTGTAACTAAAGTTGCTGAAAGTATGCTTGAGGTTCTTTTCCAGGTCTCTTTTCTAATTGTAAAAACAAACATACACTGAAATCGAGGGGCCAACAAATTTGTTAAGTATCTGAATTTGATTTAAAAACAGCAGCAAATAATGCCATGTGTATGATTCAATGCAGTGTAATACAAATTAAATACATAGTATTCAAAATGCTACCACAATGCTAAAAGATCATACCAAAAATATAAATGTCTGTATCCCTTAGAAATTTATGGAGATAGATCATTTTGCCAATTCCATTATTTCCTGTGCTAGAGAAGTTTCAAAATCTTGTAACTGATTGATTTAACACACTCTTTCTTAAGCTTCCACACCTAGATTTAACTTCCCCTCGTATCTTCACAATTCTTTTGAACTTTCATCAATAGTTCTGAGGCTCTATAATTTCCGCTGCCCTTATAATGCCTTAATTTGTCATTCAGCACGGTAGCCACACTCCTCTTCTAAGCCACCGTGGAAACTGCCCCTCTCTTCTAAACTATGTAAGTCTTCTCAGGACAAAGCGATTTTAAACTCAGGATTTATAATTCTGTGTGAGTTTTACTTTTCGGAATGTTGGATCCATGCTTTAAATCCTTTAAAAATAGTAACTCCCTACCATCTCTCTCTGTGCTACTGATTCCAACTCCTGTGCCCTCTGAGGTCGTTTTCCATCAGTCACCCTCACCTCCCAACACCCTTTCATCTTTTGTTCATGGCTTCCTTTTTTCCATTACTACATACAAAATAAACACATTTATTCTGATAATGTTTACTTCAAGCCGGTGCCACAAATTAATCTGCATTGTCACCATTCTTTTGTGTTTACTTAAGGTATTAACACTTTTTGACATTCTTCTACTTATTACTTCTTATTATCTTAAGGATTCAACACTATTCTTTTGGTTCAGTCCACTCAAATGTCAAAATAACATTTCAATGTTTCCCCTCATTTCTTATCCATTCCCAATTTGGGAATATCAAACATTTCTTCTGGGAAAATGCTCCTCCTTTGACTTTAATAAGAATTGCTAACACTACTTTTCCATATGCTTTGAGTGCTTCATACATGCTACACACTGGTCTAAGAATTTTATATATATCTGCTCCATTAACTACCCCTATTTTACAGATGAAGAACCTGAGACAAAGAGGTTAATTACCTTCCCAAGAACACACAGTGGCAGAACTTGGACTCGGGCAGGCTCGTTCGAGAGAACACTCTACAACTATCCGGTCTTTGATGTTAGCCTCTGGGCTGTCTTCCATTCATCACTGTTGTGCTATCTTTATATACATATAATATGATTATATATAATTTATATATTATTAAATAATATTAATATATAAATGATTTCACAGTTACAAATTATTCATCAGTGCATTATTAAGAATTTTGGTTAATACAGAAGTATGTGGAATGAAAAATATAACTCTTCTGTTATCTCCATACCCCAATTCCAATGCCACCTCAGCAGGAAACAGTTTTGTGTTTTCTCAGGTTGCATTTTATGCATTATAAAGATGGACATGCATAGTCACTACTTAAAAATTATTTCCAAAAGTGAGATTATACTATATATTTTCCCATGAGTTAACTTTTTTCATTTAATAATGTGTTTGGGAATTAGGGGGCATGAAATTTTTAGTTTAGTACACACAGATCTGCATCATTCTACTTAATGAACACATAGATAGCATTCCACTAGATAGAAATACCACACTGGCTGACTTTAAGGTTGTTTCCTATTTTTTGTTATTATAAAAATGATGCAATGAGTATTCTTGTACAAATATCCTTGTGAACATGTAAACAAGTCTTTCTGTAAAAGAAATTTCTATGGGTTGAATTGTCAGGTCAAAAGGTATGGTCAATTGCAATGTTAAGTACTAACAAATCTTCCAAAAATACTGTATTATTCAAATTCCATCAGTAGTATCAGAAAAATCATTTCTTCACAGTTTTTCTAACACTTGATGTTGCCAGGAGTAAATTTTGACCAGCAAATGGGAAAGTTAGCCCTGGCTGGGTGGTTCAGTAGGTTGAGAATGGTCCGTCCTATACACCAAAAACTTGCAGGTTTGATTCTTAGTCAGGGCACATACCTAGGTTGTGGTTGCATCCCCGGTTGGGGCAGATATAGGAGGCAACAGATAGATGTTTATCTCTCTCTGTCTCTCTCTGGTCCTCCATCCCTCCTCCCTCCCTCTCTCTCTCTCATCCCCTGTCCCTTCTATATGTCCTTGGGTGAGGATTTTTTTTAAAATGGGAGTTGTTTTAGTGTGTAATTTCTTGATTTCGGCATATTTTCATGTTTCTTGCCTTTTTAATTTTATTAGTTCATTTAAGCAATTATATCTTTTGTAATTTCCTTATTAATTTATAAAAGCAATTACAATTATTAACTCTTAGTATGTTTATTATAACTTTTATCCTATTTTGTTAATTTCTATTTATTTTTCTTGTTTTTATAGAGTTAATATTCCCAATAGCTTCTTCATTTAAAAGTTAATTATTTTGTTATTAGCATACTTTGTTTGCTAATAAAGACATTGAAGCTTCTGAATTTTTCTTTCAGTTCTGTCTTGTCCAGATTTGGCATATGGCCTCCTCTCATTGCTACTTACTTCTGAATGCTATGTGTTTTCAGTTTTAATTCCCTCTTTCACCTCAGAATTATGTGGAAGGGTGTTTATATATTTTTCCAAGAGGGCACATAAAGTAATATGCATATAAACTATGAATATATCTGTTTGTTTTAATACATGTACACATGTTTATTTATAGCTTACTTATGACTTGGTTATAATTCTTTTGGGGTACATTCTAAAATTAATTTCATGTTACTTAAGTAAAATGTTAATTCAACTTCTTGTTTTTATATCAATAATCAGATTCTGCATATGTGCCTTCTCAGAATGTCTACTAATCAGAGTCAGCTGTATATTATGACATTGAAGGGGCTCAACAGGGAAGGAGGGCAGTGAGCTGTGGTGCACCTCCTCATTTGACCCCAGAGAATATCATTTAAGAACACCTTCCCTCCATTGAGAGCACCACTTTCACTATTAATCACAAAATAAACCAAAGATATTTCATGCATATTCAAGTATACTTTTCACATCTATAAAATTTGCACTTACAAAAAATGCATCTTTTTGTTTGCACACTGTTTGAGCTTTAAACATTTTAAACACATATAAAATCTCCATATGTTCACATGGAGTGACAGAACTGAGGTAACTCAAGTTGTTTCTTTGTCTTTATGATCCCTGCACCATCCTTGTTCATTTCGAGTCTACTCTTTGAAGGCAGGTACACGTGGCACCTTAGGGGATGAAGATACAACAGTGCTGGAAACAAGACAAAAATCTGCAAACTTAGGAAATTGCTATCCAAACAAATGTATGCAGCTGAATCTACATGTATATGGCAGGTGACTCCATTAATTTTTAAGGAGAAGACAGCATTCCTTATAGAAGAAATAATAAAATTCTACTAATTTGAAGCTTACATATAAATTAAAAAATCTCAGCCATAATTGCAACAGTTGTTTAGGACATACACATAATAACTTGGGGGAAGCTTATTTTATCACTGTTTAGAATTGCTGGAACTTGGTGATAAAAAGTAGACCCACTCTAAAGTGTTTTGAAATCTCTACTGACACCGTACCTCTTATTTCCTACATCTGCAGAGATCTGTGTACTCCCACTGTCAACTTTTGCTGTACTACTGAGGGGAAGAAAAGACATAAACACACAAACAATAAAATAATAAAGAACTGAAGATTGACGAAGGCTTTTCAATATAGGCTCCTATACCAGTCTGCTTTGAAAGAGGTAAAAAGTGCAAAAATCTATGGTATATTATCTACAATATCACAGCATATTTCAGAAAAAAATTGCCAACATAACAATTATAATACCATAAACCATATCTACTTGAAACTTTGAGTTAAACAACCAGTTAATTGTAAATATCAATATTTAATTCAGCCTAAGAAATTATATTGAAAAGGAAATACATTAGCAGGTATCCCTATAGAGATAAAATATTCTCCTTGACTGTTTACTAGGAGGTTTAATGTGGTTTTTTTTTCTTTTGTTTTTGGTCTAGACAAATGGTTCATAGTCGGATTCCTGTACAGTTCAATTTTCTGTCTGTTCTGGTTGTGTTTTTGTTTCTAAATCTTTGTTGTCCTTAAATTTGATTGTGTGAGGTGGCACAGTATTTCCACCTATGCCTCCATCTTGGCTGGAAGCGCTGGAAGATTTAATGTGTTTTGAATAGATTTCTAATATTTATCATTGGTGAGGAGATAATGTAGAAACTTGGAAAATGCCTATGTCTTAAAGACCTTTAAATAGAGATTAGTA
>PVKM010016125.1:0-27189 GCA_004027735.1 Carollia perspicillata
ATGATGGTGATCGCAATGACGATGATTTACACCTGGCTTCATGGGGCAATGATTCTTCTGTTCTGATCCAAGTTGATTTAGCAAATAATGAGTCCCTGCTATAGGCCTTTGGACTATGACCTGAAGAGGCAGGGGGTAGAAGGAGACAAGGTTTCTGTCCCCAGATGCTGGACCCTCCCCAGACCCTATCTTAGTTCATAGCTCCTTCATCCCTCACCCTGAATTCTTCACTGCTTGCAACCTCTCCCCTGGTGCCCAGCGCCTTGATGGTAAATCCAAACTCACAGCAGGTACGGCCTTCCATGACGGAGCCCTGGTTGCCCTCTTCAGTCCTAAGTCCCTTGATCTCATCCTCCTCTAGCAAGTCTCTCTCTTCCTAGACTCCTGGCCTTTGCCCACCTTGCTCCCCTCTCTGAAATACCTTCTTCCCCCAGTAGAATCATACGTGTTACCTTCTGGGACTCGGTTAAGCATTGACTTTGCTGGGAAGCCCTCTGACACTCACAGCACATTGCCTCTGTCACTCTGGTGTTTGGGAGCCCCAAACACCCTTTTGGGAAGTCTGGGAAACACTGCGAGCTGACAGGCATTTACCCATTTCTCTCCCATTGTCCTCAGCTCCTGGAGGCCACAGAGGAACCTCCTCATGTCTTTACCCACCAAAGGCCAAGTCTGGCCATGCTGAAAGCAGGCATCCAAAGGGAGCTTGCTGGGTGAGAGAGCTGAAGAGTTCAGGTTCAGCAGCCTGGAGTGATCTTCTGGAGGAGGAGGAATGGAAGAGAGGTTCCTGCTCTAGCATTTCATAAAGTTGGAAATATATATATATGTATATGCCGAGTGTAACAATTTAAAGCTTTAAAAATGGAAATGAGCTCCAGATTCTGATGTCTTAGTGTGAAAAGGGAGAAGGCAACTCCCCATCCAAATATTGCCATTTGAAGCAGGTGCTGGGGTCGGGGGTGGTGGGAGAGGCTCTTATTACTTTTAGTGAACTGTCTCTCCCACAAGACTGCAAGCTCCAAGAAGTTCAAGGTCGTGTCTTTTCAAAATCCCAGCTCCTAAAATAGTACCTCCTCTGAAGAGAATGTCCAATTTCCCTACTGTTTTGGATAGATGGAATGTGAATAGACAGTATTTGGCACAAATTTTTCTGAAATGTGCGAAATGTGTGTATATATTTATGCTAAATTATAAATGTGTTATGTACATGTGTGAGAGAGATATATACTTTAAATGCTACCAAACAAACCCCACAATTAACCCATTTTTCCCGTTTTCACAGTCTTAGTATAGGTGCTTACCATCTGTTACCCGGATGATAAAAAAAAAGAAAGAAAAAAACACCACCTCATGGATCCTTCTGCCTGTGATATCCTCATTGAAATAGAGTATATCCCCATTAAAGTGCACATTTGATTGTGACTCTCTAGAGCTTAGAAATGTCCTCCAATTTCCCTAATGTTAAAGGGATTGTGTCTAAGCTCTTGACATTGGAACTCCCAGAGGTTCACAGCCTGGCCCCTGAGGAACTTGTTGGCCTTCTCCCTCATCAGGCTGCACTGTGTTCCCTGCCCTTCAGTCACTTGGAAGCACCCTCAGCCCCCAAGCCCACAGTGCATTTCCAACCTTCTTCACCAGTGCTGTAATTTACTCTGATATTCCCCACCCTCTCCTGCTTCTCCACTCGGAGTAATCCTAAACATCGTCAAGACCCAGTTCCAACTTCCTTCCTTCTGCACCTTGTACCAAGAAACCTGAACCTGGAAGAATGCCTTGGGCTGCAAGTGACAGAAAGTCTGATTTGAAGTGGCTCCAGCAATAAGAGGTTTGTTTTCTTGCTTAAGAAAATCAATGCAGAGGTGATTCCATACTTAATTCAATGCTCAATGGGCCATAAAAGATGTGGATTCCTTCCAACTTTCTGTTCTGCCATCTCCAGTGTGGCTTTTGTTTCCATGTTTGTTCAGCAGGCTTTCCCTCGCAAGCCACGGGTAGAACTGTTTGTCATATGTTCATGTCTGTGTGAATATATTAATCAGGCAACGAAGCAACAAAACTGATAGAATGTATGTGGGTATGTGTGGGGGTGTGTGGAGAGAGAGATTTATTTTAAGGAATTGGCTTGTGTGATTGTAGAAACTGACATATCTGAGATTTGCAGGGCAGGTAGGCAGGCTGGAGACCCAGGGGAATATGGGTGTTGCAGCATGAGAACCAAAGGCTTCTGGGAGCACAAAGGCTTCTGGGAGCACGATTCCCTCTTGCTTGGGAGATCTCAGTCTTGTTCTCTTAAGTCCTTCAATTGATTGGATGAGGCCGACCAACTTTACAGAGGATGATCTGTTTTACTCAAAGTCTACTGATGATGTAAATGTTCATTTCATCTAAAAACTATCTTCGCAGAAACATCTAGAATAATAGTTGACCAGATATCTGGGTAATGTGGACTAGCCAAGTGGACACATAATATTAGCCATTATGATGTCTAAATCAATTATTGTCAAGAAAGAGGCTGGAATCATCATGGTGGTTGTAGATATCAGCCAAGAGTAACCTTTTGGGGCTGGGGAGGTGCTCCTTCCCTGAGCACATGGCTGTGTGGAGAGTGAACATTTGAATAAAATCGAGGCTCTGCCTGCAAGGCAGACTGGGACTATAAGTGGGGTTGGATGGAAGTATGAATTTAAGTGGGTGAATGGCAAAGTCTGTTGAACATTAGGCAGGTAGAATCTCAATACTGGCTTTTTAAAAAATAATCCTCACCTGATGATATGCTTATTGATTATAACACAAGGAGAGAGAGAGAATGAAAGTGAGAGAGAGACAGAGAAACATCAATGTGAGAGAGAAACATCGGTTGCCTTCTGTATGTACCATCACTAGAGATCAAACCCTCAACTTTCCATGCATGGGATGATGCTCCAACCAACTGAGCCTCCCTGCCGGGACCATTATCGCCTTCTTTACATGTTCTATCAATCCTGCCAGAGCCCTTGTTATACCAAGTCATGGGTTCATGGCTTATCTTCATCATTAGACTGTAGGTTAACCCTTGAATAAAAATCATGTATTGGTACCTCTTTATCAACAGCCCCTTGCACGGTACTCAACAGCAGGTGACTTCTCCATAAATGCACTGAATCGATCAAAGATAGCTATGCTTGTGCAACCTTGTACTTGCTAATACTACAGAAATCACACACTTCTGTTCAGCACATGCTTTGCTGAAGTCATAGATTCGCAACTGTTATGCCAACTGACAGTTACTTCTAGACATTCTTGTAAAGAACCTATGGGACAATAATACTTGCCCAAGTAGTCTAGTCATACAAAATTCTCTTCTCTTTAACACATCTGTAACCTGAAGAAAAATCCCAGTGGCACACTAAAGAACCCTCTCATCCTTAATAAGAGATAAAAGGTCCACTGTTTGCCCTAAAGCACTACTCGGATAAAGCAGGTCATCCAGCGTCTGTCAGATGTTAGAGCCTCAGGTCCACTTACATAATTCAAAATTCTTATGGCTCCTATTTTTTTTTTAGCAGAGTTGAAGGTCCCAAAGTTTAGGAAGTGAAATGATCAGATACCAGTCTTCTTTACCAGGAAGCTGAAGGTCATCAGGAGTATTAAACACAGAGGATGATAAAGTCATTTCCCGGTTGGCCACTGTGTAGGGAAATTCAAGGAACACTTCCTAAGCACCTTCTGTATTTTAGGCATCAGGAGAGACCTTCATTTGTAATCTTATATTTTCCAAAGTTTAGCTCTCTGCCTTTGCCCAAGCAGAGAAGTAGCAAATATCCAGTTATAGTGTTGTTGATAAAAGGATGATAGTCACACCAAGGAGACTGACCACACACCAGACATTACCATTAGCACTTTATCTGCATTATAGAGTTTAATTGTCACCAACCTCCTGAAGCTGATTTAGTCCTTATCTCCACTTTAACAGATGACAACTCAGGGACTGAGAGTGGTGGATAGGCAATGTGCTGACAATTATACCAGCAGGAAGCCCTAGAACCCGTACTCAACCCCAGATGTGACTCTGCAGCTCATGCCTAGAACTCCACATCTTCGGCATCCCATATAGTGGGTTTTATACATATTATCCCATTTGAAACTGGAAATGAAGGAAAGTTCAACTCTTAAATTAATGCATAAAGGAAAGGTAAAATTTCTTTCTTATGATTATTTTAGAAGCAACAACAAACTCAAAACACAGCCTTGAACACATGTAACAAATGTATCAACAGAGGGGATATCATAAAAAAAGAGGGGCAGAAAAGAAATATTCTACAGCCTGCCCAGTGTTATCCATGAACATTTTAGCCACTACAGAGGATATTAGAGTCGGTCTACTTTAGTTTCACAAGACTTACTACAAGCTGAAGAAATGCCCTTTGTTGCTCTAATTCTATAATCCGAAAGCAGGAGAATATAATTATGAATGTGATTTCCAGGATATCTTGAATATAAGAAGCACGCTCCTCAGGAAAAAAAATTATACAAGCATTCTATCCATTGGAAAGGCCCATTCCCAGTTGTAATTACAAAATATCATGTATCTATAGGTGCCACAAGAATATCGCTTGTATCAATTAAATCATTACAAGATTATTAGAAACCTGGTAATTTCTGGGAGAATTAATCAAGCTCAGTTTCTACCCCACTGAGCCAAGGAATAAATGTCCCATAGTGACTTTATGAAGTTAGTAACACCGTTATGAGGCTATTTGGCAGCCAGTGGGCTTTTTCCTGGGTCGCTCGCTCTCCCTCCCCATGCCTGCTCTTCTCCTGTTGCAAAGCTCCAAGAGCATGTACTATAGTCACACAAACAGGTGAGAAAAGTGACGCTCAGAGGAGTTTGGTAACTTGCTCACCTCGGCGCAGCTAATGTAATACATTCTACACAAGGACAGGAAAAGAAGACGTCACTGCCAAGAATGCACCAGGCAACACGGAGCACGGCTCTTTCCATTCGCTGCCAGCTACAAAAATTTCAGTTGACACTTGGAGCCCTCTGTTCCCAGGGCATGAGCGAGGACCCACCTTGGTTCCTCTGGAGAGCTTCCTTTTTCACCTCCTCATACGTAAGCATTTAAAATATTTTGAAATATCTCCCCTGCCTTCCCTTCCGTTTTTCCCTTTAAGATTCTTGCTTTCTTTCCCTTGCTTCTTTGCCCACTAAAGTCTGAATCACCACAGCCAGAGGGTGAGGACCACAGTCAGGATAAGAGTAGGACGAAAAGGCAAGGGCCCTCTCTCTGCTCCTAAACTAACGTTTGTTTCTGGCTTCACACTGGCTTCAGTTCTCCTCTCACTTCCCCCATGCTGACGGCATCTTCTTTGCCTGTTATTTTTAGCTGGCGCTTGGTCCAATCTGCTGAGTCCCGACCACGGATGCTCCTGAAGTGACATCAGGGACAGCATGCGTCCCAGCGGGCCTCTTTGCCATGGTCAGCCTTTCCAGACTTCCCGTGTCATTAACGTGAAGAAAGGGCTCTTCTTTCTCACGTCACCAAATTCCAGCAGACAGAGCTGCAACCCTTGATCCTCCATCGCGCTCTCTCTGACAGCGCCCCCTGTAGGCGGAAGGCCCTTGGGATGTGGACTCAGATGGAAAAACATGGCCATGGTTAACTAGCCGTTCACTCAATAACCGTTCTCTGGATGGGGTATGCATACAACACGTAAGGCAGACCATGCTGTCTTTTGCAATACATTCCATGCCATGTACTAATACCATATTTCATTCCAATTCTTTACTTAAAAATAAGAATAGATGTGCTTTACCTGGAACAAAGCTTCCCTGGACCACCTCCTTGTATGCCCACCAGCCTTCATGGATTTTTGGTGAATTCTGTTGAGCTGAAGAAAAACAAGGAAGAGAGACTGAGACTAGAGCGGTGACGTACTGTGTCCTGAATGTCTAAGCAAGGAGGGTGAACATGCACACAATGATCTTTTCCTGCCACAAAGTCCTACTAAAAAAATTCAACCGCAACCCTCTTACTCCTTTCGTTCAATTAGATCATTAACCTGTCGATATACTGCCACAGGGTGGTGTTAAAAGCCCTCAGGATGTTTCCGTTTAAGAGAAATAGACCATAATTATGTATTTAAGCCTATTTGAATTCCCTTCATTTGTCTCTACCTCTTACTCACCTCTTCTTCTCACCAGGCCCCTACACACAGACACACGGACACACAGACAGACACACAGACACACAGGCACACACCCCCTCTGCTGGAACTGAGAAGAGGCTGATCTCGTCTACAGGCAAGACTCCCATATGTGTACTGTGAGGTGAGCACTTAGGACTGGAGAGGTAGGGAGTTTGTTCACAGGGCCACACTGGAAGTGGGAAGGGTGCAGTCCACCATTTGTTTCCTCAGGTCCCATGAAATGAAAATAAAAATACAAGTAATCATGGTGAGGGCTTCTGACATCACAGGGAGAAGGGGTTGAAATCCCAAGAAATTGGAACGTATCATGAGGATCTGTGAGCTCATACTGACATGGCCTCAGAATAGTCTTTGGCATGTATGACAGGTGACGGGTGACCTGGGGCGATTCCTTCCTACGTGGGTATACATTGCCCAGTATAGGTGATACATACATTTGTGTCGATCCCTGTATTAATTAAACTGCATTCATACATTCATATTTCAGCTCTTAGTCATAATGGAGGAAAAGAATGTAATTTGAACCATGCTCGTCATTTGGCCGGTGTAAGGTAAACATTAAACCTTTACTCAAATTTCCTTTCTTTACATCTTGTTTTTTTTCAGTCTCCCTTTCCAGATTCATCATTCCAGGACAGAGAGAATGGTACAGACAATGGGTTGGAAAGCAATGCTTTTTGTAGAGAGGGGATGTGCTGAATTCCTTTAGCTTCCATATAAGCTGCGACTGCTTAGCTCTCAGTGCTGTCTCATGGTAGAGAGAAGGTATGTTTTCTGCCTATGGCACTAAGACCCCTGAGGCTTGCAGCTCTGTGACAAAAGAGGGTTTATGATACAGGACAAGCAAAAGAGAAGTCAACTTCTAGATCTGACAGTGGGGCGAGGGGACTTTAGAAACAAATAGAAGAGGGACGAAAGACCTATTTCAGGCTCTGGAAAGACACCACATTCCAGGAGCATCAAAGTGGAGTCAATTGCCCAGGACTTGGACATCCCACGTGGCCCAGATAGAGCCCAGATGTTCCCCCAGCCCTGGAGAAGATCCGGACGCAGTTGAGTAGAAAGCCAGCTCATCTGTTCTGGGGCAGCAGACAAAGGGAGAAGTGGCTTCAAAGCAGGGGCTGGAGAGGGCCTGTCCAGCCAGGAGGCCAAGTGGAAGAGTCATCAGAGTCTCCAGGTGGAGACTAAAGCTTGTTGACTGCTAACTTACACACATAATTTCAAAAAAGATCAATGTCATGTTTTAACTGTAATAGAAAAGGGAAATGCAAAGAACATAATTTATACTAAAATATGACACATTTTAATTTGCACATATGTGGGTGTGATGCACGAGAAGATAAAAGGAAGTACTTGGAATTTTTATGGAAACAGGTACAAATTATAGGGTTGTCTTGTACTGAAGATGCCAGAATCCACAGGTAGCATTGCTCTCAGTGGTGTGGTTTTCCAAAATAGTGAACAACTCTTGGCAGAGTCTGGGAGAAAATGAAGTACCGACTTCCCTTGATGTATACAGTATTTGTACTGCTGGAGGATGGGCTCCATTAAAACTATGTAAGACATGCTTTGTGTTCATGTACAACATGCAGTTTGATTGCAGACTCAGATAAAGATAACAGCTTTCACTCCCCCGAATGTCTGCTGAGACATGGGACAATGTATCATTGTTTGGGACTGTCTCATGCTTTGCAGAGTGTATCTCTGTGCTCCCTTGGTTGGTGCTACTTGGACTGTCTTTCATTGACACAACCTCAAATTGTCTCACCCATTTCCAAATACTCCTCCAGGAACGGTGGCACCCCTGTTGACCATGAATGACCTAAAGGGACTATTTTTAGCATTCTTTATAGATGCTAAATGAGACAGAGTGAAATGCATGCTAAACGCGAATTAGAATAATGTTTTAACTGAACAGCTAAAAGGTACACTCTATGTATGTGAATTGTAGTGCCGTGTACCACCTCATTACATATTCAAGTATGTTTTCTACTTTTTTTTTTATCACTTGTCCACCTTCTTAAGAAACTGTTGTTTCCACCAAAGGATAAAGGAGTGAGGAAAAAAGAACAAGCAAAGATGCTTGCTCTTAAGATAATATAAAAGGGAATGCTAATTCTAATGCAACTGAAGAAGGTGACTGACTTTTCAGATTTTAAGATGCATTCATAGTCTCTCTGTCTCTCGATGTGTGTGTGTGCCTACACACAGACACACATAGACACACACACCCCTGTAAGGAAGACCTAGCAGTCTGCCAAAGCATCCGTTTAAGAAACCTCATTTCAGAGGAAGAAAATGAAGCCCCTGGATAGCTAAGAGGATTCCAAGTAACAAAGTATCACTGAAAACCTCTGTTCCAACCAAAAAGTTGCAAATCACGTTGCTTTCTTCGTCTGCCAGCATTGCTCCTTCAGCTACCATTCAGAAGTGGGCTTATGTTAAGATTCTAGCAGGCGGCAAACCATCAGACCGTCTGAATAAAGAGTGTTCGGATGACGGAACTGCGGAGTTCTCCTTAGCTTCCTTTGATGTGCACTGGGAAGGACCGACTTTACCTGCCGGAATCAGTGAGCCTGAGTGGGGCCCACTGGATGCCTGTCAGTTACAAAATACACCCGCTGCAGGCTAGTGTTGAAGAAAACAAAGGCATTTTATGTAACACGTTTTCAAATGCGCTTGTATGTCCAGTTTGGATTTATACTGTTGAGCACGTTGAAAGACAGAAGAGCATACTAAAAAGGTACCTGGCCCCGGGCGGGTGGCTCAGTTGGTTGGAACCTTGTCCCCGTACACCAAATGGCTGTGGGTTCAATTTCCAGGCAGGGCACGTAACTAGGTTGCAGGTTCGATTCCCTGTCTGAGCTTGTATGGGAGGCAACTGATCCATGTTTCTCTTTCTCGTTCCCCTCCTCTCTCTCTAAAACCAATTTTTAAAAATCCTCCGGTAGGATTAAAAAAGGAAAGAAAGAAAAGGTACCTCATTTCAAGTTCTGCTACTGTCCTCGGAGCAGCTTGAGACAGAGCACCAATAAAAGTACTGGATTTCCGTTTTAACTCCCCGCCAGATCCTCAACAGTCACCTTGTTGTTTACATCTGACTTCCAGCGAGTGGAGAGCTGACTGAGACTTCCTCAGAGCACACACGGGGACAGGGCAGCCTGAGTTCTGCTGCGCTCTCTTTGCCGATGGACTGGGATTTCTTTCCTTAACATGCAACCAGCCCCTGGAGAAAATCCAGGTGTCAAATCAAAAAACGATGTTGACACTGCCCCATGAGGAGATATACATGGCAAGGGCCCCTCCTCAGATAGTAAACAAAACTTACTTCCATTTTATTCTCCTGTTTCTCACGGAGGCAGTTTGAGAACTTGTGAGCTTCCGAAGGAAACTCAGAATCCCAGGATTTTGAAACACAAAGTTCATAGTTCTAATCTCTTCCTGTACAGATGAGGAAACTGGGGCACAGAGAAGGGATGGGGTCTTAGGACAGGGATCAGCAAACTTTTACTGTAAATGGCCAGATGGTTAATCCTGTAGGCTTTGATGGCTACACTGTCCCTGTCCCAACTACTCAACTCTGCCATTACAGCACACCAGCGACACATGCAATATATCCATATGTAACTGGATGGGTGTGGCTGTGTGCCAATAAAACTTTATTTACAAATATAGGGGATCACTAGATTTGGCCTGTGGGCCACTATTTGCTGACTCCTGTCTTTGATCCAAAAAAGGATTCTGTCATCTAATTCTGTCTCTTACTCAAATTTTCAGAAGTAAGCTACGTTAAAGAGAAAACCAAAGAATTTGAAAATATATGAGTTTTAAAATGGCCTGTAAATGATAGATGATCAATAAACATTGTATAAAGTATGTGTAATATGAAGCCTTTTCCAGACCTCCTGAAAGTAATCACTAGAATCTACATTAAATTCAATAGGGTCCCTGCCCCCTGCCCTCCCCTCTTCCCACTGGACTAAACCACTGAAGTTGGAGGGGCCTCATATACACACTGCCCACAGACCCAGGCTGGGTTTTTCACACCAGTCACTGAGGACCCGACCTATTGCCAGAAGCCCTTTTATTCTTCCCACAAGTCCATAAAGCACATTTCTGGATGACTCCTGGGAATCTCACCTGTTTTCATAGATAAAATAAGTATATTTTCACCTGCTAATTCTTTCCCATCATTTTGAAATAAACTTTTACAACTCTCCTCTATATAAATAGTATATATAGTATACATATATACACTATATTTATGATATATATCTATATATATCTATATATATATCTTCTTATCATGAGCTGCAAGACAGAGTTCAGGAACTTAACTAACCCAGGTACAGAGGACACACACCTGTGAAACATCTGCAAACAGAAACTGCAGTGGTCTCCCGACCTGGGAGGAAACACTTCTGAGCAATGGCTGAGCACGCCCTGGTGTGGCAGGGAAGGAAATGGAGCAAGAGGGAATGGAGGAGCCCTCACAAAGGGATCCAGCAGGGAAAGGGAGATTGCTTAATAAAACTCCGCCATCGGTCAAAATGCACCAAATTATAAGCATGCACATTGCAAAACGAGCTTCCAAGCCCTGGGTCCGTACAATGATACTTGTGTCAGATGGTTTACAAAAAGAAAAGACGGTGTCAAATACATGGAAGGCAGTTAGAGCACATGAGCTGCTATGGTTACTTGGTTTCCACGTGATAGCAGGAGCTCTGAACCCCATGAAACTGCCCTTCTCACCTGAGGAGTTAACTCAATGAAGGAGGCGCTGAGCCCATGGGATCAGGAGAACACCAGATGTTGCAAGGTGAAAAAGTAGTCCTGCTTACATGGGAGGCAGGATGCAAAAGTATCACAGCCCTTACCCCAAGGACTTCCTGTTTTAGCTTTTGTGGCCAGTTCTGCCCCTTCCATGGGAGCACTGAGAAGAGTGTGGCCCACCAGAGGGAACGTGATGCTGTCCCGAGTGCACTGCGCGGTGCCCTCTGGACCTGCCGAGCAAAATGCTCTTCTTCAAGTGCTTGACTTTTACACTACCAGGTAGGTCTCTCCCTCTTCCACGAACCCCTGATATTATGTTATCCCTCATGTTAGCATTTAGATAGTGCCCCACACTTATCTGTTTCCATGTTATTCTTTCACACTAGCCTATAACTTTCTTGAGGTCAGGGGCTGTGTTTTCTTTTGAAATGCCATTATTGGTGCATAGCTTGGTACATAAGAGGTGCCCAATAAAAGTTGGATACATGCACAAAAAATTGAAATCCAGTTTAAGCAGCCCTGGAGACATTTTAGTCTATATCCAAAGATGTTGTGGTGATGCCTATATTTGTAGTCAGTGGGGATGTGGACAAAAGTGTTAAGCTGGGTGACAGGCCCACACTCGCTTGACAGATGGAAGAGCACCAGGAGCTGGCTCCCTGCCTGGGGAAATGAAAGCCACAGAAAACTCCTTTATTTAGTTTAATGCATTTCATTTAAAAGCACTGGGGTAAGTGTTGAGGGGAAGAAATGCCGTACTTGAGAGTATTTACATCTCTGCCATCCTTTACTTTTTCTGAAGTTGTGAGACAAGGATGGAACTCCTTTCTATCCCTCCTCCCTTTATGACCCTATCTTACATAAACACCAGAGAGAACACACAGATCACCAAGAACTGCACTGGATAACAGGGTGACAAAGTGACAGTACCAAGCACTGAAGATGGGTGTAAGCTAGAATCCCCTTACACCTTGAGGCAGACCCAAGCAGGCTGACCTTGCAATTATACAATATTTGTGTTGGAAGCTAGAGAAAGAAAACCAGTGGTGGTAGATCAGTCTTATTACTCTCCCCTAAAAGGCTGAGAATGAGATCATGGTTCAGAGGCTCAAGGTAGTCGGAGTCGAAAATCAACAGAAGAAAAGCCCCTGGCTCCTGTTTGGCTTGGTATTCTAGAGTCTCTGCGATTTAGAGGGTTTACCTCTCCTCTGATCTCATTTCCCACGATCTTTACAACATTTCTGTTCTCCCTGCTGTTCCTAGGTCTACTGTGTTTACGATTCTCTCCACCCCTTCACTCAGCTTTTGTTCCCTGGAATTCCCTCTTTATCTACTTTTTCATGACTAGTCTTTCTCATTCTCAAAGGCTTACCAATTCCCACTCTTTTCAAGAAACTTCTGATCATTCTAGCCCCACTGTAATCTCTCACTTCAATGAATTTTAGAACTTTAGTGTCTATTCTTATCATATTCATTAATTCAACAAACATTTGAGCACCTATGACTGTAAGGCAGTATTCTACCCATCGAGAATACAAAGTTCCGTTTTCCAAGAACTTACATTCCAATGAGTACAGAAAAAGGCAAACAACGGAATTAAACTATAAGGAGAACATTACAGAAAATACTGTGCAGCATAATTTAAGAGGTGAGGTAATAGAGTAACTGGAAGGACACATTAGATCGTGTGACAGTGATGACCTTTGAGATTATAACACTCGATCTGAGATTTAAATGACAAAAAAGATCCAGCCTCATAAAGGTCGACAGTGATTGTATTTCAGCTGGATTAAAAAACCTTAAGAAGGCAGGAAGGAGCTTGGCTTTTCAAGGAAAATATGTGGTCACAGGAGAGGCACAGGAAGGGAGGTCAGAGATGAGGCTTGATGATGTGGGTAATAGTCCAGAAGATGATGGTGGCTTCAACTAGGACAGTGTCGATGAAAATGGGAGTGGCTACACCACATATTTTTAATAGGAAAATTGAATGGGACATGGTGATGCACTGGATGAAGGAAGTTAAAGACCATGAGTGAAGGATAACTCCACCCTGTGTGGCCTGAGTGGCTGTGGTGACAGTCATTGAGATGACAAGGGAGCCTGGGGAAGGAGTGGCTTTGGAGCGTGAAGTAAATGAATTCAAGAGTTCTGTTTGCAGTGGCTCGTGAGCTTTATGGCGAGATGTCAAGTAGGCAGGTGGCTATCAGATGAGTTCCGAGGACAGGTTGAGAAGAGATACATGTTTAGGACTCTTTGGCATATAGATGATATCGACAACCATGAGTTTAAAAGAAGTTACCAAGAATCATGTGAAAATGTTTAGTGAGACCAGAAGGGACACAGAATAGAGCTCTGGGATCTTAACTTTATTGAGATTTCCTGTTTTCAACCTAATTCCTATTCCAAAGTCTCACCCAGGATTCCACATTATAGTTAGTTAGTTGTCATATCTCTTTAGTCTTTTCATGGCTGCAACAATTTCTTCATATACTTTTAATTCATGTCTTCCCATAGCCCTATGGGAAGTTAGGGCTATGGGACCTTGCATAGGGGATCCCTATGTCCCTAACTAAATTAAAACTATCTCATGGCTAGATGTGATGCTTAGTCTACAAAAAGGCAACACAAGCAACAGGCAGTGTTTAATACATGGTTGTTTAATAAATCTAGGAAGGGGAGAAAGACAGAACTCCATTTAGAAATGCTATTTACCAGGGTTATGAGAATACTCACCTTTAGACTCCTTTTCACTTTTTCCCTGAAATAAGTTTATTGATAGTCCTTAGATATTAAGAACCACATAACTTAAATAATAACAATAGCAGAACACAAAAAGGGATAAAAAGATTACCTCTCATTTATGTAATTGTAAGAGAGTACCTATAATTTTGTTGTCTGCTTCTTTTATCAAACTTCCTGAGTTGTTTTCTCCATTCTCAATTTAGTGTGCACATAATAGCCCTTTCAGGAAGCACGCTACCATTTCCCAATTATTCCCTTCCTATTGATCATCTGCAGACTGAAATTAACTTTTTCAAGCCCAGAACTTCCTCTGCTCCCTTTCTTTTAGAATCGTTTTGTAGAATGGCATGACAAAATCAATGTGGAAGCACACGGCATCCATGTATTTAAGATACTCTGTAAAAAAATAGATTAATTTGCACTGTCATTTTAATGTGATTATTTTTTAAAAATATTTTTTATTTATTTTTAGAGAGAGAGGAAGGGAAGGAGAAAGAGTGGGAAAGAAACATCAATGTGTGGTTGCCTCTCACACATGCCCTACTGATGACCTGGCCTGCAACCCAGGCATGTGCCCTCACTGGGAATCGAACCAGCTAATGTGATTATTTTTAAAGGAAACTATTTGGGTAACCTCAAGACAAATAAATAATGACCAAATAATGCTAATAAATTTAAGATTAATTTTGACTTCTGCGAAATAGGCAATTAAACAAGAAGCTTTGTAATGCTGTCCAATGAATGAGTCTCTTTTGTTGCAAATTCATGAGATGAACATTTCATCAAAGTCAGGACACATTTTGTATTTCATGTTTGTTACTCTATCATCCTGGAATCAGTTACAGGTGTCATTGTCCGTGAATGTTATAGATCAATTTTGTGGTGAATCTATTCATGTTTTAAAACAGATAGATAAAACTTCAGACCCCCAAAATTCATTCAAAACCATGTCGTGGTTCACTCAGACTCCCATAATTCACAGTGATAAGGAGAATGTGTGTATGTGTTACATTCGGAATACTAAAAGGGTATTGATATAATCAATCTATTTTAAACTACAGTTGATAAGTTATTGATAATTCCTAAAATCAATGAGTTAGTCAATTGTGGGATTAATCTGATTTCACACAAAGCTTTCAGTCACAACTAGTAGCTTTGAAAACGACTAAAATCTCATGTCTCTCTTGAGCTTGAATTCAGCAAGTGAATTCAAATGAAAAGAAGGAGAGCAAGAAGAATTGCTGCAATCTTTTGAAAGACAGTGTGAAATAATGGGAAATATAGAGCAATCTAGAGTTTCTGTAAGGCAAACATTTATTAAACACTATGCCTATTATACCTATTATATGTGTTGCCTAAATGTACTACTAAATTTTGTGTCACTTCGGGTAAATTATTTTATCTATTACAAACTCAGTTAAAATAAAACCTACAAACCTCTGTCTGTTGGGAACCATCCTGCCTGGTTTCAGAGGCTGTAACCCTGCTGACAAGAGAAAAGACCCCACGGCTAGGGGACCTTGGGACCATAAGCCACTAAGGAGACAAAAGTTGTCCTCCTGGCAGAGGTGTAGCCTCTGCCCCCTTTACTTCACCCTGCTTGGCCCCGGGGTGGATGACTGGTTAGCCAATGATGGGTAAGATTCCTCAAGGGGGGGACAACCTAAGATGGGCACAGTCGTGAAGGGGCCATCAGGGAAGGATTTAGGGGATTGTAAAGAAGGGACAAAAACCCCTCACCCCTCAGCTTTATCATAGCCTGCATCCTCATTCTGTTTGTAAAAAGTCTCTTAATCTCTTGGCTGCCTTGCTTCCCCCACCTGATTCTGGCCTGAAACAATGCTGATGGGGGGTGCAGCCCTATACAGGAACCAGCGGTCCCTGGTGGGGGGCAATCAGGCCTAAGAAAGGATGCATAAAGTCCTGTGAAACCTGCTTCGCTAAGAATGTCCTCAATTTAAATGTTAAGGGTCTGAACACAAAATAAGTTTGTTTCCCAAGGTTTTACAGCCAATTGGCATCACCCCGTATACTAGACCCTGACTCAAAAGGACCCTTGTGATCCCAGAAATGTTACCTATAAACAATACCTCCTTTCTTTGATATGCATCCCTATGCAAGCTAAACTCAATAAAACCCCATTGAGAGAGGGGCCAAACACCTTTCTCCTCTGAGAGACTAGTCAGCCTTCCTCCCCAAGCAGATCATGTCTTGGTAGAATTATTCTCATCCATTATGGCCCAGGA
Organism: Carollia perspicillata; assembly: GCA_004027735.1. NCBI lineage: Eukaryota > Metazoa > Chordata > Mammalia > Chiroptera > Phyllostomidae > Carollia > Carollia perspicillata. Next base: position 15,951 of record PVKM010016125.1, read on the forward strand.
AAGCACTGTGGGCAGAACTCCCCAACAGGTGTCCATATCAAAAATTAGAAATAACTATCTTAAAGAACCATCACAAGGACTAAATATGCTAACGTACATAAGACAATACTTAGCACTCAGTAAATAACATCCATTACTTTTATTATTTGATACTAGTGGTGGTAATATTGGAGGATGGAGGGTTCAAGAAGAGTCAGAAAGGGAATCTGGCAAAAGGTAGAAAGTAGATTATTGCCCAGAAAAAGAAATGAGAAGCTATGGCACAATTTTACTCGAATCTGGTTGAAATTTAAAAAATAGATATATGGCCTAAAGCATTGTAGATCTGCATACTCCCTCCCCTAAATGCTGAGCCAACTCATGGAAGGAAAAAGACAGAGGGAGAGTTCAGGAGCCTCCTGGAGGGCACTCATGACATTCGTAAGTCAAAGTACAGTCACTGAGGAACCTGCGGAAACCAAACAGAAGACCTGAAGCAAGAAAACAAATGACTCTGGGCAACTCAGGCAGGGAGCCTCTGCTATTTGTTAGGATCAAGGCTAAACAGAGACCAAGGGGCTTTGGGGCTGCAGGAAGAGAGGCCAAAACGGCCCACTGAAATCAATTAGCTATGGTGGGCCATGGGCCAGATGCTAACTTTAGGCAAAGGCTGTGCAGTTTTATTTATTTATTTATTTTGTATACTATGAACTTAACATCATTTTGTCCTTCTTTTCGGGTCTGATGGACTCGATAGTATCGGCTGATCTTGCATTACATGACAGGTACTGCAACATAATTTACAAGTGGGACAGCCAGGGAATTACGAGTGTATCTGAGCCATCTGGACAAGCCAAACTAGAGTTCCATTATTTAAATAACAAAGACAAAAGTAAAGTCTTGAACTTGAATTACTAGGAGAGTTGTAACATGAGAGACTTGATCATTCTACCTATCTCAGCCACTCTATCAATGAGAATGACTGAAAAATTTGTATTTCCCACCAGGATTTTTCACTCCAGATCCATCCAAACTTTCCAGAGCTCACTAAATAGGGTATCACTATTTGGTAGAGCCTGGTGAGCACCATAATTTTCTTTCGCTCCTGTGGCAAAGATAGTGTTAGTAATCCCCCAATATCATTTTCCTCTTTTTCTTTAATGGGGAAGTCCCTGAGACTTAGTAAGGTCCATGGCTTCCCAGAATAACAACTACATCTCTCTACCTCCCTTGGAGCTAGGTGTGCACATGTGACTTGTTTCTTACCAATTTATGTACATTTTATTTCATTTCAATCCAACTCAATATGATTCAATTCAATCCATGCTAAAAGATATTTGCCATGTGTTCACTGCATCTGAATACCTACCCTAGATTTCTATTTTGGAGAGGCTCACAGTTCAGTGAGAAAGAAAGAAATGTTTTTAATGTATTTGAGGCTAATGTGTATACAAAATATTAGTTAAGATAATACTAGTGATGATAATGCTAGTTTATCTGCTGTTAAATGTCAACTCTAAAATCTCAAATGGCAGAGTTCAAGTTTACTTCTCACACATGCAAAGCCCCAAACTGGTTTTCCTGATTGTTGCACAGCTCTCCAATTTAGGACCCAGGCTCCTTCCATCTTGTGGCTCTGCTATCTGCAACGTACAAGTTGAAACCCATGCTGTGTCCACCAAGCCAGATGGAAAACAGCATGGGGACTCTCCTTCTCATGGCACTGAGCCTAGAAATAATACTCATTACATTTGCCCACATTTCACTGACTAGAATTTATTCTCCTGAACATATGTTATGTTAAACATAACAGAGGCCAGGGAAATGCTTGGCTGTGGACTACACAATGGTGTTTGACTGGATAGAATGAAAGGGAGTCTTGTAGAATCTTCTACAATTTGCAGAGATAATGAAGAAAATTGAAAGCTTCCCATGTTTCTGGGATGGGCCAAGAAAAGGCAGAAATACGTTTCGAAGAATACACAGCCAGGCCCTGGCTCCATGGCTCAGTGTTTGGAGCATTGTTCCGTGCACTGAAAGGTTGCCAGTTTGATTCCTGGTCATTGCACATGTCTAGGTTGTGAGTTCAATCCTTGGTTAGGGTGCTTATAGGAGGCCACAGAGTGATGTTTCTCTCTCACATCCATGTTTCTCCCTCTCTCCCTAAAATCAATGAAAATATCCTTGGGTGAGGGTTGAAAAAGAAAAGAATACACAGTCAGGGTGACTTTTGATTTGCCTAGGATTTCCTAGAATATTGCTGTTGTCCCATTGTAATTATAAATAAGACCTTCTTTGGCTCTCAAAGGTATCCCAGTTGAAATGATAAATTAGATGGTCATCTCTACACACAGCAGTCTTGGCCACATACAGCTACAGCCACTTGGAAGAATCTGCCTGTAGGGCACTTAGATCCATGTCAGATCGCCCACATGTTGATGACTATTTTATCATGTGTGTTCTTTAACCTAAATCAAGGATGTATAGTTTCTCCCTCCCCACCGATACTTTCTCTCTCCTTCTTCTGCTGTCCTCATCACCATTTGACAACTGACAAATCAATCAAACCAATTCATTTGGCCACAGAAAAGACTCAATTCCTAGCAACCCCATGACCCAGATACTGTTTAACATTTATACGCTAGATGTAAAGAGAGGAATTTCAACACAATAACCTTATTGAAGGTCCTGAAGATATTAAAGGCTGAGTTGCATGGGGGAGGGCCCCCGCCCCTTCTCTGAGTCATCTTTCTCCAGCTGTGAGTATTCCAGATGTCCCCCAATGCTTCCTTCTACTCCTGTCTAGACAGCGAGAATGGCTACCAGAACGAGTTGTGACATAAGATATTAAATATAACACGTTATCATGGTCGTACAAATTTCCTAATTATATTTCATTTCCCCTAAATATGGGCTGGCCTGTTCAGAAACATGAAGACATGACATAGAATTGTAGATGTGAAATCCTATTTTCTGTCCCCTCATTTACCAAATGGAGAAACTGAGACCCACAGGAGTGACAGCCTTCAGAAAAGTTCCAGAAGGGAGCCGACACTGGGGTTCAAGGCCACTGGGGATCAAGGTGCTCTGCTCTTCCAGCTACACATAAAAGGAATTTTAAATGAGTTGTAAAGGGAAAGCTTAGTTGTCCGTTAAACAGAGCACCCAACCCCAGTAATTTGAGATGATCAGTTGAGTGGTCAGCAAAGTCCGGGTTTTCTAATAACATGTGCACCTATCCCACCACAGAAATCTTTGCGGATGCGATCTGGTCTTGTCAGCCTGCAGAAGGGGGTTCTGGGACGGAATGTGCCCTCACTGCCTAGGAAAACCAAGTGGAAGAAGACAGCGACAAGCTCCAGAGAGACAAGCTACAGAAAGCTTCTTTTGTTCTTTAATCATCCGCCTCTAGAACCCTTTGAGATGTACTTTCAAGGTTTACTCACTTGTAAATCACAGGCAGATTGTTACGAGAATCTATGGGGGAGCCTCCTTTCTCTGAGATTCTTTTTAAAAATTAATTTCTCAAGGAACAAAGGCAAATGTACTTTAAAATGGCTTTTTTTTTTCATTCAAACAATAGGTTTTCTCAAATTTCTGGGAAGGCCAAGAACATCCTATCTCTGTTATAAATGTTCCACAAAAGCATACAACAACAAAACCAAGGAATGAAAAGAAAGGAAAAACCCTTAAAAGCAAATACTTTCTTAATCACCCAACCAAGGCAGATGCCACTCCTGACAGCCACAGCACCCTCGGCTTTCGGAACAAAAAGTACCAAGCACAAAAGTGGAAAAATACACTAAGGGTTATGGAGAACTCAGGCAATGCATGCTTTCATCATCCAGGGCAGATTTTCCCCAGACCAAATTCTCTTTAGGAAGTAAGCAACTGCTCTTTCATCATTAGGTTAATGCCCTGCAATTCTACAAATCTGCTTCCTTTGGAACAAACAGGGTCCTGCAATGGTGAATTTCCAAAGGCAGGCACAACCAGACAGAAAGAGTCGGTGTGCTATGGAAGCAAGCGCTCTGTTCTGATTTTCAAGGCCAAAAGGTAGGATTGGGAGATTTAAGGAGTTTGCATGACGTATACCAATATTGATCTCAGCTGAGTTTTTTTGTAGCTCGGGTACATGTTTGTGTGTCTCTCGTATACTTACACATGGCTGCTAGATGAAGGGATGTTGACCTAGGTGAGTGTACATTGTAAAGGTGTGATCACAGGGGTGGGAGAGGACAGGCTGACATTAGGTTTTGGCCTTGAGCTGAATTCAAAGGCATTCTTAGCAGCCAAGAGTCAGCCAAGAGAAGAAATAATACATCATAATAGCTAATGCTTAAATAGCTTTTATATATAGGCACCATTAAACACCCTATGTACACTGACTTACTAAGTTCACAAAGGCCCTCTTTAGTGTCAATATTACAGTCCCTATTTCATAGGTGAAGAAACCAGAGATTAGAGATGTCAAGTGATTTGCCCAAGGTGTCCCTGGTGGTAGGTGGTGCAGCTGAGATCTACACTTAGGCAACCTGGCTCCCCAATCTGTGCTCTTAATCACTGGGTTTATTTCTTCTCAAAAGCTGGAGGATAAATACATGGTTTTTTAAATAGTGAACTTTAATTTTAAAAAAAAGGAAAAGAAGGAGAAAAGAGAAGAATAAAGTCATCTTGAGATGGCAATGAGCTAACAGGCCACTAACACTGAAGAAATTGTTTTAAAAAGGGCAGGGGGAAGCAGGAAGACTCCAGCAGACAGCTGAGGCCATGCTGAAGAATTCCTCATGGAAAGACGGACTCTGTCAGAGGGGCGTTCACAGGAAGGACCAGATCACCCCTCTACTGCCACTGTCCTCCAGACAGAATACAGCATCACGACCATTCAGAACACTCTCAAGACCTCCCTGTGCACACAGCTTTACTGAAAGTGTGGTTGATTCCTTCAGATGCACTTTAGAAGTGGAATTATTTGAGTCACAGGGGAGAAATCAATCAATGGGCATTTCCATTCTAATAAAAAATAAGGCGTGGATGATTAAAATGATGACCAATAAGTAAAAGCTGCCATTTATTCAGTGACTTTTGCATGCCAGACACCCTTCCAGGAACTTCAAACATGCCATTCCACTCAATCAAAATGAATCTATAAAAGAGAAAATATCATGGTGATTGATTTAAAAATATATAACTTGTCCACGGTCATGAGCTATTAAGTGGCAAATGCCGGATTTAACTGAAGCCTGTTGGATGTTAAAACTCACAGGCTTTAGCCCACTGCCAGGAAGTTCTGAGCAATCAGCAGAGGAGGGCTGGGGATAATAACTCTAACTACTGAAAAGAAATTGGACAAGGTTATTTGTCCATCCTATATGTCAAATGAAACGTATAACTTCCAGATCAGCTAAGAAAAAAACAAACAAAAAGTGGAGAAAACAATTCAGAAGAGTTGAGAATGAAGAAAAGAGAGAGGTAGACAGAGAGAGTGTGTAGAAACAGATGGAGGGAGGGAATAAGACTTTGTTAGGAATTTGCACGTTCAAATACCAAAACTTTACAAAGCTACAATAATACGATGTGTTCTTGATAAGCAACTGGTGAGTAGATCAATGAAATACCGTATTTTGTTGGGCATAATATGCACTTTTTTGCCCAAAATTTTTGAGGGAAAAATAAGTATGCACATTACACATGGGTAGTACTAATTCTGTATCTATATAAATGTTTTTAATTGTTTTATTTATGCTTATGTGTTAACGGTGTAACTCTAGAAAGCAATAATGATAACCACATGCAAAATAAAACCCTGGAATATGCTAATCAATTTCGTTTCTAATATAAATAAATAAATAATTTGTTTCTAATATAAATAAATAAATAATTGTTTCTAATATAAATTAATTAATTAATTAATTAAAAACTAAAATGAAAGGTTATTTTCCTGAAAGTTTGGGCCAAAAATGTGAGTTCATACCATACACAAGGGCACATTATACATGGCAAAATATGGTCTCATTGATGGAGCTGAAATATTCCCTAGCACATTTGTTAATGAGATATAATAACGAAAATAACAAAATACATGAGGACAGAGTGAGTGATTTTCTAGGAAAATTGACTATGTGAACAAAAAACTGTTAGATATGTTGGCCACAATATCAATTTTTGATGGATTAAAAAGTTAAATGTAACATAAAATGTAAAAAATAAGTAAATAACACTTAAAAATACTATTTTCTGGGTCAAAAATAAAGCAACTTGTGAGTTAATGAAGGTCACCTTCTTCCCCTACACGACGACATTGTTTAATGTATGTAGGTAGACCAGCAGTCTAGCCCTCATAGACCATTAGGGGAAATGAAAACTGATGGCAGTCACGCCCCTGTGGGCGATGAACTGTAACCTGGGTTAAGTCTGGGGTGCAGGCTTGTGTAGACTTAGGATGGGCTGGGGTTTCTCGCAGGAAAGATAGGAGGCCCCTGCGGAAGATTAGCATGAGACAACAAAAACAAAGGTTTATGCGGAAAAAGCACTGGGTTCTGAGGACACTCTTATGAGGAAACTTAAAAATAACCTAACACTGAGCAACAAAGCATTAGGTAAATATGTCACAGGACATTCATGCGACACAGCATTAAATCATGTTTTCTGAAGATTACCTAAAGACACAGAAAAATCCTCACCTAAAATTACTATGTGAAAAAAGCAGAAAAAAAGAGGCAGGGAGGGGGAAGTATATTGAAAAATGACACAAATTTTGAGAAGAGATGATGAAATCTGGAAGAAAATTCAACTAGTTGTTAAGTGAGGTTATTCCAGGTGGTAAGATGATGAAGGAAAATTAATTTTCAAACTCTTATTTTTCTGTCTTGCCAACATTTTTATGTTGCAACATCTTACGACACGTATTCGTTTTTCATTACGATAATTTAAAAAATGTTATTAACAATTTTAAAAGCAAAACCGCCCACAGTGTGTTGAGCGTCCCAGAACCAGGGACTCAGTTTTCAATAAAGATCCAATGACTTCTCTTCTTAGTGGTAAAGACGAGCTTCCCAACATGAATATTTCATTTTCAGACCTATAGACGAGATCAAGAAAACCCGAAGGACATCATTCCTGCGCATCATTTCTTACTCTCACACACTGGCCACTAGGCTGCTGGCTAAACAATTCCCCCAATTCTTAGTATTCACTTTGACTCGTGCATAAAAATATACATGTCAATTCAGAGAAACCTCCTGGAGGGCGATTTTTCTCCAAGGCAGCCTGGCGTGCTGTTTCCGGCCCTAAGCTCAGAGATCACGGCAACATTTTGGACTCCGTTTCAGTTTGCTCCTGTAAATAGCAGGGACCTCTCTGTGGGGCCTCATTGTTCATGCTAGCATTGAATTTACCGGAAGAGCTTAAATACTGTGAGCAAACCCAGAGGTTAATGGGACAGCAGCTGCAGAGTAAGATGTGCCCAGAAAAGCCTGGCTGTGGGCACAGCTGATGAAGATCCACGAGACTTCCTGAAAAACAGGTGCAGACAGAGGAGAGGTGGATGGGGGTGGGATAAATATCACCTGTGCAAGGTGAAGGCTGTCTATACTGTTCATATTCTGATGCTTCTAAAACACTGCACAAAACTCAACATGCTGATATCTCTCTCTATGATAGGGATGAAGTAAAACATCTCTCTCTCTCCCTCCCTCCCTCCCGCCACCTCTGTCTCCTTCCAATTCTCTCTCTCCGTCTTTGTCTCTCTCTGCATGTATCCCTCTCTGTGTTTTTGTGTGTCCTTGTCACTCTCTAGGTTTGTGTGTGTGTCTCTTTTTGTCTCTGTTTTCCTCAAATGTCTGTTTTGCCTCTTTCTCTGTACACCATCCCTTCTTCCTGTTCCTGGGATTTAAACAAAAGAAGTTGGGGTGACTAATGTAGCACCTACTTTTCCTGGCACTATGTTTGTTACTTTATATACATTATTTGATTCAAGCCACTCAGCAACACTAGGAGGAGGAAATGGGCTTAGAGAAGGATTTTCTCCAAAGCCACCGGTAAGTGGTGGAGATGGGGTCTGGACCTTCACGTGCCTGACCTGTCTATGCACAGAGGGTGGAGGTGACTGATCAGTAGTAAGCCCCTATGACCACTCTCCGCAGTTACTGTCCGTGGTCCGCAGACCACTGTCCGTGGTCTGTGGATGCACTTGGAGTGGGCCCATTCCTCTGTGATGGGTGGGATGACTCTTCCCCATGTACAGGCTGGGGTATCCATGGCCCCAGATGTGAGCTCACCGACTCATGGGAAGAGAAAGACAGCAAAGCAGCCAGCCCTCCAACCCTCCCACCTCAATTGTCTTCCCACCAACTCTTCTTAAATTTCCTTTGACCTGATTTTTGTTTCTAGAATAATTTAATCTTATCCTTCTAAAGGTCTTCTCTTGTCTAAGGCCAAATGGCCATGACCTGGTCTTTACTGAACTCGTAGTCTCTCCTTAACTAGCTTCGTCCTTAGCTTCTGTGATATTGTACTGAACCACCTTCTATTTATTCTCTTTCTTAAAAAGGTAAAATTATACAAACATATATAAATGATATTTGATGTATATATGTTTATACACATATATGCATTATACAGGGGCTGGCAAGAATAACGCTCCTGTTTTATGAGCTGGTAATCTATACCAAATCATTCATTACAAAATCATAAACGTGCAATTCTGTAACACAACAATATCACACTCAAGCACACCACATGACATTTTAGGTGAAATGTTCATATTGCTGTCCATCTTGGTGAGACGTTCACGTACCCCACCAACCACACTCAATGGCGTTACTTCCGCCAGATCCTGTATATTATGTGTATGATATGTATTGTTCTTCTTTTCCTTTTTAAAGATATGTGTGTATATGCATATGTATTATATATAACACACACAAACATATCAGGGAATTAAATGAGCCCACACATTTGAGAAAACCAAGCATCAAAGAGCTCGGCATAAAGGAGATACTCAATAAATATCTGTTGAATTAATGAATGAACTGTGTCGCAGCATTATTTCCCAACCTGCACCTCAGCAAATCTTCCACTCCACCCAGCCGGTGTAGTTCAGTGGATTGAGTGAAGGCTGCAAACCAAAGGGTTGCCGGTTCAATTCCCAGCTGGCGCACATGCCTGGGTTGTGGGCCAGGTTCCCAGTAGGGGGCGCACAAGAGGTAACCACACATTGATGCTTCTCTCTCTCTCTTTCTCCCTCTCTTCCCCTCTCTAAAAATAAATAAATAAAATCTTCCACTCCAGCCAGCTAGGAAAGAACCTCCTCTACATGCAATGTGCCATGGGTTTTCTTAGGTACATCAACAGACCCCATCTGAGATGATTCCCCATCCTTTACAAATGCAGTTCACATCCTGGCTGAATGATCACCAATCCAGTGAAAGCCTTCTGAAGCCTGAAGCAATGGCTCCTCTTGGAATATTTATAGCAATTTGTGTCCATTTGGCAATTTACCCTGCATTCTTCTGTACCCAATCTCCAATAAGTGCTTGAATCATTACTTAACTTCTGTACTGTTACTTTACGCTTCCCTTGTCATTATCTCTTCAACTGAGTGAGCCTTAGTCATTTTTTGGTTCTTTACTATGCTCCTCTAACAAGACATCCTCAATACATGTTTAATTCATTAATATTTTGAGTGCAAGAGACAAACACTTCTAATGATTACTAACTTTTATTTGACAGAATGAGGAAAAGGTGATACGTAAATTTGCTGAACTTCTTCTGTGTGCGAGATTCCTTACGTGTATATCTTGTTTAATTTGCACAATGAATTCATTAAGTAGGTTTTATCTCTTTTACTCATGAGAAAACTGAAGCTCAGAATTACTTAATCAGAGTTACACATCTGATAATACGGAAGCTGAGACTTCAAACCAAGATTCAACTAGAAAGTTCATGTGTTTAAAATTATGCCACATTAAATGATAAGGCTTCTAGAAGAATAGATATGAAGTTATCTTCAGGATAGGCCAAGATTTCTTTAACAGGACACAAATAGCCCTGACCATTGAGGGAAAAAGACTGATAAATTGAGTTTCATTAGAACCAAGAACTTCTGTTTATCTAAGGATATTAAAAGGGCTAAAAGGAAGTCGTGGATTAGAAGATACATCCAGGTAAAAGACTTGTATCAAGAAGATACTAAATACCCCTACAAATTAATAGGAAAAAGACAAACAGCCTAATTTTTTAAAGTGGGCAGAAGACACGAATAGGTCCTTCACAAAAGCTGACATCCAATTGCCCAATAAGCACATGAAAGCTTACTCAATGTCATGACTCATCAGACTCATAAAAATCACAATGAAAAGATCTGACAAGGATGTGGAGCCATTGGAATTCTCATTTGCTGCTGGTGGGGGTCTAAACTGGCAAGACTACTTTGAAAAATTGTTGGCAGTGTCTCCTAAAATTAGAACTACAAATCCCACCTACTCTACAACTCAGCAATTTCACTCCTGGATGTACATACAAAAGAAACTGGTGTGCGTGTCTTCTGGTCGTCACGCCCGGGAATGTTTACAGCAGCTTCATGCATCATAGCCAAAGACTGCAAACAACCAACACACCCTGGCACAGTAGAATGAGTAAATATATTTTTGTACATTCACGGGACGGTATACAACACACCAGTGAAAAAGAACGAGCAGCTGGCATGCGCCTTACCAGGGGGAATCTCACATGAAGAAGCTGAAAAGCGGAAGAGCCGAAAGGTGGAAGAAACAGGATACTTATTCAGAGTCAACACTTTCGCTTGGGTCTACGTTTCCTGTGGTCACCTGCGTGATCTGGAACAATCCACTTAATTTACTGAACCTTTTTGCCTCCTCGCCTCTAAACCCAGAATGCCATGATTTATCTCATGGGTGTTGTGAATATCTCAAGGGATAGCGCTCGTAAAAAGTACAAGGTTCACCTGGCTGCCGATATAGGGGTGCACGAGCTGAGGTCGGTGAAGAAGCAGGTCCAAGGGTCCCCAGCGCAGCTGGAAGACCTCATTGATCTCCACCTGTCACATTCCCTCTGGCCTTTTGGGTGTTCCCCCTGATGAAAACACACCACCTGCTGTTGGGAAGGAAGACTCGAGAAGCCAGTAGTAAAAGGGTCGTAAAAGGCTTGGTTGGATGATGAACTTGGCACTCGGAACCTCACGTCTACCTTCCTTCTCTGCTCTTAGAGAAAAAGTTCCCGGACACCCCGATGCTCTTAC
>PVKM010016126.1:0-27171 GCA_004027735.1 Carollia perspicillata
AAAATAGACAGGGAGAGGGCAAGAGTGGTGTGGGAAATGTAGAAGCTAAAGAACTTATGACACATGGACATGAACTAAAGGGGGAAGTGTGGGTGGGAGGGGGTAAATGGGGGAAATGGAACTGTAACAGCATAATAAATAAAATATATTTTTTAAAAAGTCAAAACAAAACAACAAAACCACATATATAACATAGGAAAACAGCTATGTTGCCCCAGAAAAACCCTCTCTTACATCCTCCAGCTTGTCACAGTCTCTGTTCTCTGAGAAGTCTCCGTTCCGGTCATCCTTCAGAGTCTTCAGGAACTCGCTTTTCCTGTCGGTAGTTCGGCGGGTCAGCTTGGTCAGACGAGACGAGCTGATCTCAATTGGAGGGGTGATGCTGGACGGACTCTGTGCAAACACCAGAATTAAGTTGCTCCTGACAGTGAACAGTAAGAACTGGGATTCTCTGGGTCACTTCTACATGGTACTGATCTCCAGAATCTGTTAGCCTATTTATCATTCCATCTTTTGCCAAACACAAAACAAAACCCAAAAAACTATCCTTCTCATTTAAACAGTCTTCAGCTTTGCTGTTTTTTTTTTAAACAGTTAAGGCTGAAGAGCTTACACAGCACCTATTTCGTTTTTCTAACACAGACTGACCCCGGTCCACCACAGGACAACTACCCCACCCAGCTACCGCCCATCTTTACAGGCTAACATGAATCACCAGTAAACAAATGAATTTGCGTTAAGCAGCGCTACAAAGGAAATAGAATTAGAGCTGTACATGTCACACTGCGCATCTCAGTAAAAGTGAATGGGAAATGCCAACTTTAGAGAAGGCCTTTGCTTTATCCTCACTCACCTCTTTGGGAGAGCTTAAAATTGCACTACCTGCCAGCACTACTGGTTTGGAAACAGAGATTGGACTGGTAAAAGCAGACTCCCGGCTAGAGGAAAGGGATCCTGATTTGTGTTCCATTCTGTTAGCTTTCCATGCACTGGGCTACATGGGAAGAAAGAACCAATCAGTCAAAACAAACATGCAGACAGAAGCTAAGCCTGTAAGATCATAAGGTAAAGACAGTAATGTTACATGGAAACATGAGTGCCCAGAGCTTACCTGTTTCAACATGTTTGGGAGGTATGCAACCTCTCAGACACTTGAAATAAAAAAGGAAATGGAAATCAAAAGATTCACAGGGTATTAATAGGTGTTTCTCAAAGAGAGAACGCTAGTTCAATAAGCCTGGGAGATGCTGGAGTGAGTAAAGTTCAATAGGTTTCTTTACCATGTCATTTCTCAAAGCATTTAACTGTACATGTGAATTGAGAAGCAGATCTAGTATATAGCATTTTCCAAATGTATGACCCCAAAATATTCTTTTATGATGTGTTGTTAACCTTGATGCAATCCTGATAGCCTGGGGAAAAAAACACACCAGAAACATGCTGTTTCCCAGGGACTTCAATGGCAAGAGGGTAGTTCCAGCCCAGGGCAGACAATGCAAATGGCGGGACAATCCTGTTTGGTCCAGAGGCCCCAACTATGATGGCAGCATAGCTGGCATATAGAGTCAGCCAATCACCCTAAGAACAGGGAAAACTAAGCATGTCAATGGAGTGAAGCTGAAGTAATTGAAAACACCTCTTTCTCCAGAAAGGAACAATTAACATTGAAAGACCTTTATGACAAAGGAACGGTCTGAGTGGAAAGAATTCTTTCTTGGTATTAGAGAGGTACTATAAGTTTTAGGAAGGGAATTAACTGATTATCTACCATGTACAAGATGTTCCCCATACTGTTTTATTTAACCCAAATGGGTATAATTATGATGTTGACTTTTTACAGAGAGTAACACTGAAAAAAGTTATGCACTTTGTCCAAGGTTACTCAACTAGTATGTGGTATGTTTTTCATAAAAAGAACATGCAGAAGATTAGATAAAAGAGACAGATAAGGTTATTTTTCTTGCTGAAAACTCTGAAGATGGCTGCTTATTTCAGGCTAAATTATCCACAGTACGGAAACACTTGGGTTTCTTCATAATAGTATGAAAAGTTTAACAGGCGGGGTATCCTACTGCATGTAACACACCATCTCTGCCCAAATTTATTCCAACTTGACTTTAGTGTTCGTTCAGTAACTCAAACACTATGCTGGCTCACTAGAGAAAACCATTATGAACTACACCTTTTTATTAGAGGAATTATATATAGAAATACATGAAAGTGAACCACTCTTTTCTTTTAAAGATGTGCTTTTTTCCTCCAAACTCCCAGTCAACTCTAATTTTCCACCTCAAATGATTGTGTGCCTTCTCCAAATGGACTGAAAAGTAGAAATCACTGAATCCAAACTTTTCCCAGTTCCTTCCTCCGCACCTTAAGTTCCTTTGGCGGCTTCCTCTCCTCTACCATTCTGTTACCTGTTCTGTTTTTTTTCCTTTGAGAATTAATTTTTTTCTCCCTTGTATCTTAATTTAAAAAAAAAAAAAGATTTTATTTATTTTTTGAAGAGGGTAAGGGAGGGAGAAACATCAATTGGTTGCCTTTTGCATGCCCCCAACTGGGGACCTGGCCTGCAACCCAGGCATGTGCCCTGACTGGGAATCAAACCCAGTGACCTTTTGGTTCTCAGGCCAGCGCTCAACCCACTGAGCCACACACACCAGGCAGAGCTCCTTTGTATCTTTAATTTCCTTCTTGTAAGTGCTTCCATTTTTTAATTACAAACATGTTAATTCATTTTATTTAAGTTGTGTGTAGGGGGACACACACATGACCAAACAGATTTATTTTCCCTTATACTATCATCCTTTTATTGTTTAACTTTTCAGCGTAAGTCAGTACCCAGTTTTTCACTTATTAGTCACTATTTAATTCCCTGCAATACTTTATTCTCATTTTAATAAACCAGCTCTTTCAATAAATCTTGTTCTATATATTACATTCAAAGGCCAATTTTTAAAAACTTGTTTTTGGAGAGCAAGAGATAACTGCTCAAACCCATTTCTCTGTTCCCCTTTCCCTTCTCCGTTCCTTAATGCTTCACTGCATTCTCCAGGGGTCTAGCCTCACTGCTCTTCTGTTTCCAGGCAAACTTCATTAGGAAAATTGGCTATCTGTAACTTGTAATTGTTAGTATTAAAATCATGTTGATAGTATGCAAAACTGTATCTTTACCCCTAAGCCTTCTCTTCTCCTGAGCTTTTATAAAGACCCCCATGATTTGGCTTCGGTCTTACTACCTTCTACCACTTTCCAACTACCAGCCACATTTAATCATGTGACTTTTCCCAAACACAGCATGCTTTGACCTTTTATTTTGGTAACAATAGTTCCTCTGCCTAGAATGTTCCACTTGCTTGCCCCCCTAATAAATTCCTGTTTTTAAATTACCATTTACTGACTACTACTACTTAGGAGGTGTTAGTACTACATATTCCAAGTATTATTAAAACTTTAATTTCAGCCCTGGCTGGTGTAGCTCAGTGGATTGAGTGTGGGCCTATGAACCAAAGGGTCTCTGGTTCAATTCCCAGTCAGGGCACATGCCTGGGTTGTAGGTCAGGTCCCCAGTAGGGGGTATGGGAGAAGAAACCACACACTGATGTTTCTCTCCCTCTCTTTCTATCTTCCTTCCCTTCTCTCTAAAATTAAATAAAATCTTAATAAAAAATACCTTTATTTCATTCATTGTTTTACCACAGTGATGTGACAGATATAATTACTTTCTTTTTAGACACAGTGGAAGGAAGGGAGAGAGAAGATGAGAAACATGAACTGGTTGCCTCTCATGCACCCCCTACTGGGAATTGAACCAGCAATCTTTCAGTTCGTAGGCCAGTGCTTAATGCACTGAGTTACATTAGCTAGAGCATACTGCATTTTTAAAATATTACCTTTTAGTCCCCTTATATAACTCCCCACTTTGTTTTTAACAATTTAATTTTTTAAAAATTAAATAACTTGCTCAAAATCACAGCTCAGGGTGTTATGAAATCTAACTAGAAAATCTCAACTCTCAACTTCCCTTCTTCTCCTTTCTATCCTTCAAGATGGGAGGCATTCTGGGCAGTGGAAAGAGCCCTGATCTGAAGTCAGACAAACCTGGTTTTAAGAGCCCAGGCTTCATTAGCTATACAACCTCATTACATAATTTTCTATTTAGGATTAGGAGTAAATGTTACAAAATATATAAAATGCCTAGTCAATATCTTGGAACACTGTAAGGTGTCAAAGAAATGGCAGTTGTTTCCTTTGCCACTTCAAAACCCAGTTCAAATATGATCTTATTGGTAAAGACACTGAGGATCCTCTCTAGGCAAGAAGGACAGTTACTATCTGTCTCTCTACTAGACAGTGACCTCTTTGAGATTATTTTGTGCCCCTAGGGACCCACAAATTTTAGTATATAGATACTCGATGTTTAATAATTGTTTGCTGAGCACCTAGAGAAAATGAACAGATGAATCCTCATCTGCTTACTAGCCATCCCAGTCATCTTACCTCTTCCTTCCTCCAACATCACACATTCAAAGTACCCAGAACCACTTCCACCTTCCTTTTCCTTGGAGTTAGAGAAGTGAGAAAGATCCTGAAACTGATCTTTCTCACTTTAACTCCAGTGAAATGGTTCCATGGTTATTCCAGTTTCTCAGGGGAAAATATTCAGTTTACTCTGTTTTTTCTCTATTTTTAAAAAAAGATTTTATCTATTCATTTCTAGAGAGAGGGGAAGGGAGCAAGGAAAAGAGAGAAAAACACTGATGCGAGAGGAACATTGATTGGCTGCATCCTGCTTGCGCTGCAAAGTGGGACGGAACTTGCAAACCAGGCATCCTACTGGCGACCCCTTGCTTTGCAGGACGATGTCCAAACAACTGAGCCACACCAGCCAGGGCTCCCATATTCTTCCTGTCTAATGGGCTTCCCTTTAGGTGCCATCACCACCCCCTTCTTTACCTACTTTTTAAAAGAAATTTATTATTTTTAGAAAGGGGAGAAGAGAAAGAGAAAGAGAGAAATATCATGTGTGAGAGAAACATCAATCAGTTGCCTCTTGTACACAGACCCCCAACCCGGGACCTGGCATGCAACCCAGGCATGTGCTCTGACTGGGAATCGAACCAGTGAGTTTTCAGTTTGCAGGACTATGCCCAACCCACTGACCTTCACCAGTCAGGGCTCTCTGCCTACTTTCATCATCGCTGTTCACGCTTCATTACCTTTCAGAAAGACAATAGCAGCAGCCTTTAGGTAAGTTTTCCAATTTTCAATCTCTCTTCACTGTAGCCCTCCCAAAACAGCACTAAACTGTTCTTAATGAACTCTGTGTTATGACTTTTATCCTTGCCACTTCTTCACTCCCTGAAGATTTTTGATACCCTTGAGGATATGATATTGTCTTACTTTTTATATTCTAAATAACTCCATTTTTCAGTTTTATTCCCATTATTTCTTCCTGGGTGATAATCCTTTAAAATGACCTCTTTTAACCCTGGCTGGTGTAGCTCAGTGGATTGAGTGCAGGCTGTGAACCAAGGGGTTGCGGTTCGATTCTTGGTCAGGGCACATGCCTGGGTTGCGGGCCAGGTCCCTGGTGGGGGCCATGTGAGAGGCAACCACACACTGATGTTTCTCTCCCTCTCTTCCTCCTTCCCTTCCCCTCTCTCTAAAAATAAAGAAATAAAATATTAAAAAAATAAATAAAATAAAATGACCTCTTTCAAGTATATTTCAGGTTGTCTCCAGGGGCTTCTTCCTAAAGATGTTCTTCATCCTTTCAGCACCACCCATGTTCTATTTCCTTTTACTGCCAGGTCTCAAAGGTGCAGCTATCGCCACTTCAACCCACACAAATCCAGAACCCCCTAAAATCTTTTCAACCCTATACTACTTTCCCCAAATCTCAACTCAATGATTACTAAAAACTTTCAAACTGCTAAGGCATAAATATTTTTTGTTATTTTCCTTAACCTGTCATCTGCAATTGACAAGTATTGACAATCTTGGCTGCTATCCTAAACTCACACATCTTGATTTCTTTGGTAGTAGAACAATTTTTCTATGTCTGAATTACAAGTTCTCAGTTCTCATGACTATCTTATTTTCCTAAATATTAAATAGTTCCCCCAAGTCTTATTTTCCCATTCTTTACTTCTTCTTCTTCACTCTTAGAGATCTCACCTATCCTGAAAGCTTCATTATTTGTAGGATAATGATCCTTGGTTCCGGTATTTCTTCAGTGCTGCCAGGAGTAATTAAAACGACTCATTCTTTAGTCTTCAAATATCCCTAGTGTCTTCTAGTTTTGGAACTTTTATTTAACTACCTCTTCTCTTATAATTTGCATTACTCTTACAGATTCTTCTGCCTACCCAAATGTGGACCATCCTTCAAAGGTCAGTTAAATTACAGTTTTTCAGTAAAATTTTCCTAGATGGTCATAGTTTGAACTAACTGTGCTCCTCTGAATTATATAAACAGTATTTAATTCAGTTATAACAACTCTGTTTAGGATTTGTTATTAGGATTTGTCATTTAAATTCATACATACGTATTTATATATATATATGTATATATACATATATATATATGACCTTTTATATCATAGTATCTTGTTAAATCAATTAGACTTTCAGCTCATGGAGAATCATGACCAATGTTACACTTCTCTGCATTGCTCATTAGCACCAAACACAGTGCTAACACACTGTAAATTCTCATTACTTGTTTTCTTACAGAGGCTGGAATTCATTCGAACAATTATTATGAGCTTTTGTGAGGGTGCTAGGGATACAAAGATGAAGAGGATCTGAAACCTGCATTTAAAATTACAACCAAGTGAAGAAATAAAAGCGAAGCCAATTAAGTGTTATAGAGACTATGATAAGAGAGTGGTATTAATCACAGAGATATAAGGATTAATTAGATCTTCAGATATATGTGATAGAAAAGGATTCACAGAGGATGACATGAACTTGAAGAATGATTTCTTAGGTAAGAGAACCAAGGGGGAATAAAATGTAAGAGATGGATTGGGCTTAGGCTATCAAGAATTATACACACCAGTACTGAGGAGTTTGGACACTGTATTATCAGATCTTGAATTGACAAGGTATGACCCATGGACCAAAGACCGTATTACCATGTGTGACCAGCAAAGCCTAAAATATTTATTATCTGATCCTTTACGGAAAAGTTTATCAATTCCTGCTATGTAGGTTCGGAACCACTGAAGAAATTTAAGAAAGAACATGACAAACTGAAGGAATTTCATTCTGGTAGTTCTGTGGAAGATGAATGGAAAGATGAGGAAATAGAAGTATACACAATAGTAAAGGTGGGATGACAAAAACACTGGACATGAGAGAGAGAGAGAAACTAACAGGGACTTACAATTTTTTGGTATAGGGAAAATGAATAAAGAGAAAGAGGAAAGAAGCAATCAAGATATTCAGCTACATGACCAGATGGATGTCTGTGCTATTAATGGAAACAGCAGCAGGTTTAGGAAATGGAAGTTAATGAAAGAGAGGCCTACTAAAAATCCAGCTGGCAACAGTGGCGAGTCTAGAGAAAGACTACAGCAGAACACATACAACAAGTTCTGAATATCTGGTGAATGATTCAATACCAAAAATTATAAATTTACTATTTTCCTGATTTATTCTCAAACTTCTGCCATATAAGGTTCTGACATGGATTCCAAATCATACCTTGGAAGGAGGTGGTGCAGGCTTAGGAACCAGGTTCTTATACACACTTGGAACCATGTTCGACAATTTGTTCCCATTTGCAGGGTGAGATCCGGGTGAGGTGAATGCAGCAGAGAAGGCAGCAGCAGGATCTTCTTTGGAAACTTTTTTGATGACTAGCATTTTGGAGGTTTGCTTGGCACCAGGTGGGTTTTCTGTGAAGTACAACCACGGAGAAACAAAACAATGTCAAAATTACTGGTTAACAGAAAGCACAGTTAATAAGAAGGCCTCTCTTTCAATAAAGAGCTGACACTTAACAGATATTCTCAAAAGTGACACTACTTGGGAACCATGGAAAAAAATGTCAGCATATCAAGCACTTGATTCTAAATTCACAAACCAACGAGAAAGCCTAAAGATGTTAGCAGTGCATCACTCAGGCACAGACCCAACAGTAATATATCTGAGGGTGACAGCTCCTGACAGCATGGGAACAGAGATGAGGAAACTGGAGCAACTATGGATCACTAATGAGGGGGAAATGGTACGGCAATCACCCTTAATTCTAAAACTCAAGATCCAAACCAGTATTTAGAGAAAACCCTCTCAATAAGATGCCTGGCTACTGAACATGTCTAACGCAGGGACTAGGAGAGTCCAATTTGTAAATGTTGAAGATCTCAAAACCACACATCAGGTTTGGTTTGAAATACACTGATTTGTCTGTTAATTTATAAGGCTAGATATATATGTGTGTGTGTGTGTACACACACACGCGCGCGCGCGCACATGTATTTATATTTTCTCCTTGCCCTATATAATAAACACCATTTATAATTGCCAAAACAAAACAAAACCACACACACAAAAAACTCAGCAACTGGAACCTGGCTAAACAAAATGGACTATAGAATGTGGTATTATATACCCTTTCAAATAATACTTCAGAAGAACAACAATATGGAAGACTGCTTAAAATACACTGTTATATTTAGGAGACAACAATAACACATCAATTCAATTGTTATAAGCAAATCTGCAATGTTAATTAAAAAATTACTTCTTATAAGCTTTGCATTCTTCTCCCTTTCCCTAAAATGTGCTTCCAAGTTCAGGGCTATACAAGCTCTCAATTGTCTGTGTTATGACTTTACTACGATATACATTTCAATGGTATCTTGTGGGGCAGAATAGGAGTTAATAGGTGTTAGTTACAGTATACAAACAGATGAGATGAGAAACAAGATAAAGAAACAATAAAAAAGAGAGATAAAGATTTTTTGCTCCTCTCCCTGCTATGAAAAATTTAAAGTCGTGGCTTTAAAATGGCAAAATCTACCTACCCCACACTCCAGAAGGGGTCCCAATAGGTCTGCATGGCTGATTCTGTTTGCCAGCTTCTGGATTCAAAGAAGGCTAGGAAAAAAGTGGTATTAATGATTGAAACAGAAAGCTAAGCAGTTTTGCACTTTTTGCAAAGTAGCCAGCACCATGGAATCTATCACATAATTGTATCAGCAGCACTTACTTAATGCTCTAATCAGAATTAACAAACAGATAAAAGATGCTCAAATGCAAAATCAATAGACCTTATGTTTATCTTAGACTCTCTTGGGTTTCGTTTTCCTTAAAAAGAGGACCAAAAAATAAACAAAAAAATAAACAGACTAATCATGCAATTTATCTTTCTATAGGACACATATGCCAAATAAAAGGCACAGAAAGCTGAATGAAGAATGTGGATCACTTTTCACAGATTTAAGGAGGACAATCTGTCAGTGAAATGTGTAGTATTTACCACCTTTCTAAGACTGCTTTAGGACAGAAGCAAACTGTGGACCAGAGACTGCTAGAAACACAAAGACACTTAAGTCAATTAAAAACAGCCCTTGTCCCCAAAGGATCAGTTTCACTTCAAAGATAAACTTGTGGACAAGTACATACAATTAAAGGTTGTGAGGGCTATTAAAAACATTACATTAGAGAAGAAAGAGAACTAACAATTGTCAATTCTATTTGAAAGAGAAGTGCTATTTAGAAAAGGTTTCACTAGAGGAGATGACTAAGAGTCCTTAAAGAAGAATCCCAAAGCTGGAACACGGGCAATCCCAAGAACAGAGTGCTCAATGAACACCAAGACAGGAAGCATGAAAAAGAAGAAACTATTCAGTGATCTGCAAAACAGTTCAACGTGATTAGTGCTAGAGAAGGAGGGAACCCTTCTGTGGGGAGAGATGTTTGGCAAAGTAAGCAAGAGCCAGACTGTGGAATATTTTGGGGAGACTTTTATTCCATAGGTAATGGGGATCCATGGTTCATAAACAGAGTTAACCATGATCCAACCACTAGTTTACAGCAGCCTGGTGGCGGCTTGACTGGTATATTTGAGGAGTTTAAATATCAACTAGGAGACAAATTCCATAGTCTGGGAGAGTAATGAAGGCAACAGAAGTAAAAGAAGATAGGAAAAGGATGGAGAGGTGTTCAGAGCAACTGACTGGACTTAAGAACTAATTACACAGAGAATGTGAGAATGACACTAGTCTCCCAACTCAAACTTAAAAAATCTGGTTAACTGAGTTAAGAAATGGCTTTTCACCACAAATGACCACAGAACATTAAACAAATAGAATGATACCCAGACTGCACTACAGAGCTTCTAAATCAAAATCTCCCAGGGTAGGGTCCAAGCAGGTTTATGTACAAGTCCATCATGGGTAAGAGTGGTTTTCTTATTTTAATAGGTCTACTCTACAGATGTAGATGTGAATAAAACCAACTCCATCATTGTGTTCTGGATTTCAGCTGATTTTTATTTATTTTACTTTTTAAAAAGATTTTATTTTTAGAGAGAGGAGAAGGGATGGAGAAAGAGAGAGAGAAAAACATTAATGTGTGGTTGCCTCTCACGCACCGCTTACTGGGACCTCACCTGCAACCCAGGAATGTGCCCTTGACTGGGAATCGAACCAGTGACCCTCTGTGGTTTAAAGCCCTTGCTCAATCTACTGAGCTATACCAGCCAGGGATCATTTAATTTTTAAAGTTTCATGCTGTGAACTTTGACTGACCTCACTGTCCTTAGCAAGCATATCAAAGCCTTCCGATTGATTACTTGTGTTCCTTAAAATGAAGCCATAAATGTTTTTATTAGTGACTGCCAAAATGGAATAACAACCGAGTGAACACCAAACTGGTGATAGTATCAATTATAAACAATCATCTGTCATAAGACCACCAGGAGGTATGGCTCCTGGTGTTACTGAATTTTTGTCTCTTTGCAGTATCCAAATTATACTATAAAATAAATATAGTAACAGTAATCTGTAGTGGAGAAAAATTTGCCCAGAACTGCTGGGTCTTCTGTTCCACTCCAACCCAATCTCCCACTAAGTACTCTATATAATAAATTGTTATACTCTATGGAGTTGCCTGCTTTGTCTGTCAGTTAGTAAACCTTTCTTGTAATGGTGGCCATTATACATTTGCTCCACCATCAGACACTGTTCTCAGTCACATTCTATCTAGGGTTTTCAGAAATATTGCCCCTATTTATGTGATAGCTTTGTTCTCTTTCCATTGATTTTTAAAAGTTAAAAAATATAACAGCCCTGGCTCATGTAGCTCAGTGGATTGAGCGAAGGCCTGCGAACCGAACAGTTGCTGGTTCAATTCCCAGTCAGGGCACATGCCTGGGTTGTGGGCCAGGGCCCCAGTGGGGGCCACGTGAAAGGCAACCACACATTGATGTTTCTTTCTCTCTTTCTCCCTCCCTTCTGCTCTCTCTAAAAATAAATAAATAAAATCTTCTAAAAAATATTTAAAAAACAAAAAATAACATACAGAAAACAAATTTCTCATAGAACATTTTATAAACCCAATTTAAAAACAAAGAAAATATCTCCTGACTTTTGTCTCCAAAATAATCCCTTAATCTACAGATTACTGCTTATTTATGCATTCACTGGTTGATTCTTGTATGTGCCCTGACCGGGGACTCAATCCACAACCTTGGCATAGTGGGATGATGTGCTAACCAACTGAGCTACTTGGCCAGGGCCCTGCCTTTTTATTCTGGCGAGGCAATTTCTTGCTGGGTGGTTTTCCTTTGGGAGGCATATGTCTAATTATGCCTCTTTTTGTGATGATGGCAGAAACTGATGCATAGAATAATGCTATCAATTCATTATAAGCTTCAAAACAATGATCTTCTAATTTTATCATTTCTTCTTTACTAGTTATTATACTTCCATAAAAAGGAACTTCCTCTATTTGGTGACTCAGTGGTACAACTCATGGAAAAGATAAATCCATGCTTTTATCAAAAATGAAGTATCATTGTGAACTCACCCATTTAATCATTGTTGTGATTCAAACCTTTGCTGTAATTATCCTTAACTGACAGATGAGAAATATCCCAAGTTTGGCCAGTGGGAACTCTTTAATTTGGCTTATGAATCCCTTAGTAACAACCCTCGCTGTCTTTTTCTTTTTTCTTTTTAGATTTTATTTATTTATCTTTAGAGAAGGGAAGGAGAAAGGGAGAGAAACATCAATATATGGTTGCCTCTTATGTGTCCCCTGCTGGGAACTGGCCTGCAACCCAGGCTTGTGCCCTGACAGGGAATTGAACTGTGATCCTATGCTTCGCAGGCCTGTGCTCAATCCACTGAACTACACCAGCCAGGGCCCTAGTAGTCTTTAATTACTTCTTTGCTACTTAGTGTGACAAAATATCCCAATCTTATATTTTTAAATCTTTTCAGTGGACAGAGCCTGGACCCTGAAAGAAATGTGTGAGTGCATAAACACACAGACAGACACACACACACACACGAGGTTTCTCCAGGAAAAAGTCCAGCCAGTGTTAATATAACTAAGAACAGTTTGCCTGACATTGATGTAACCTGGAAGCCAAAGAGAGTGGACTGGAATGTACATGCCATTAAGAGAACATGTGTACTGTGTGGCTGTTGCGTTCAAAAGGACTGAGTGAGTAGAACAACAAATCTGCATCAGATTTTGTGTTAAGCTTTAACATTCCCGTGTGGAAACTATTCAGGTGATTTGTAAAGCTGCAGTTATGGGTAACTGGAGATAAGCAGATTCATCACAACATTCAGTGAACAGCTAAGCCCTTTCCAACAAGGTCTTAAGTGGTGACTGAGAAATGGGGGATTCTTCCTTTTGTGTGTGTGGTCTACAGGTAGAAACTCCTAATCTACTTCCATTCAAGATGCATCCTCATCACCCTCAAAGGGAGGAGATCTCATCAGAAACAATGGCACTGGCTTCACCTTCATCAATGTCAAAAAGCCAGCTTGATTAGGCAGTAGATGCGATTCGAGTAAGTCCAGGGACCCCCAAGTGAGAAGCCAAGAGAGAGCAGTGCAGTTTCAAACAGCAGCACCACGTGGTCCTTGACAGCCTTGTCATTCTTATCTGCCTCTGCCTTCTGCTTCAGAGTATACACAAGGGGGTGGTCAAGGTTGATCTCCCAGTGCCCATTGCAGAGCTGTCCCAAAGAGTGTGGGCTTTCATAATACACTCCATGTTAGCTGTTCAGCCACAGGCACTAATGACAATGCTGCTGGGTGAAGATACAAGCCTATTACAGAGTGTCGCCTTCTTAATCTCCTTATCCAAAATTTCCTTCATGAGTCTGCACAGGTTCTTAAAACTTGGCCTTGCTCTCTTCCATTTTCTTTTCTTCATCCTTAGGTAGTTCCAACACTCCCTTGGTAACTTATATCAAGCTTTCCCAAACAAACTCCTCGAGCTGTTGCACACAGTTCTCACCAATACGCTCCGTTTAGTATACTACCTTGAAGCCCTGTTTCTGTACTCACTCCACAAAAGAGTTGGCAAACTGTTCTTTGCCTTCACCAGTGATGTCAACATTTACCACGTCTGCTCCATCCTTCATTCTCTGTAGCTATATTCCCGCCCGAACCATTTGCAAGTCGAAAGACTTGATGTCATTCGCCCTCAAATATTTTATTATGTATTTCCTTAAAAGAACATTCTCTTACATAATCACAGTGTACTTTAAAAATCAAGAAGTTAACAACAGCCCTGGGCCAGGTGGCTCAGTTGGTAAAAGCTGGTGAGTCTGCATGTATGGGAAGCAAGTGACTGATGTTTCTCTCCCACATTAATGTTTCTCTCCTCCTTCCTTTCTCTCTTAAATCAATAAATATATCTCTGGGTAAGGGAAAGAACCCTAAAACCTAAACCAAACCAAAACCTCAACAACTAACAATAAACATAACTATTATCTAATCTACAACCCTTAGGAACCCTAACACTGATGTCTTTTATAGCAAGACAAAGCTTTAAAAACATTGTTTTCTCTCCATCCAGAATACAATCTAGGTTCAGATGATGCCTTTAGTTGTTCTCTTTGGTTTTCTTTAATCTGTAACTTTTTTTAATGACCATAACATTTTTTAAATAGCACAGGCTAGTTCTTTTATATAATTTTTCTTTCTTTAGTGGAAACCTAAATTTCAATTTGTGTAGTGTTTTCTCATGGTTAGAGTCGAGGTTATCTATTTTTGGAAGGAATTCACAGAGTTAGTGTAGGATCCTCAGTGCATCACACCAGGAGGCTTATGATGTCTATTTGTTTCATGACTAGTGACATTAATCTACTTTTTAATGACATAAAATGAATCGCACCAATACGAGGAATACCATTCCAGGAGTTTTGAAAAATGCTTATACCTCACCAACCTCCCTAAAGATAAAGACTATTTCCTACAATCAACAAGTTCCTTCATACATTTTCCCAGTCGATCCCCATTACACACAGGAAACACTTGTTCTGATTTTCTTTCCCATAATAGATTATTTGCCTGTTACAGAATGTCAAATGAATGTAATTATATAGGAGTACCCTTCACCGTTAAGGCTTGACTGAGATTCATCATGTTTATCATGTCAGCCCTTCCCTTCTATTACTGAATAAATAGCCCACTGCATTACACCACAACTTTTCTATTTTTATGTTGCTAGACATTTGAATTACTGCCAATTTTGGGCCATTATGAATAAAACTGTAATAAATACACATCTACTTTAATTTCTCTTGAGTAAATACCTACAAGTGGAACTAATGGGCCTCAGGGGCAGTTTGTTTAGTTTTATAAGAAACTTCCAGACCTTCCTTTCCCCAAAATGGCTATATTCCTTTACATTCCTATTAACAATATAGTAAGAGTTCCAGGTGCTCTAAAATGTCACCAAAGTTCGTGTTTTCAGACTGTTAAATTTAGCCATTCTGGTGGGCGTGCAACAGTATCTCATAGTAGTTTTAATTTCCAAGTTTTCCTTATGACCAATGACACTGATCATTTTATTCAGGTGCCTACTGGCCATTTGCATATCTTCCTTTGTGAATAGCTGTTCAAATCTTGCTTATTTTTGTAAAAACGTTATCAAGTTGCAGGAGTTATTTCTACTATGGATACAGATCTCATTTCAAGTATATATTTTGCAAATATTTTCCCCGAACATGTGAGATAAAAAGTTTTCTTTAAGATTTGGGGAAGTGTGATTTATCAATGTTTTCCCTTATAGTTATTGCTTCCTCTGTTCGAGAGCTTTTTCTAGCCCTGGATAGTGTGGCTCAGTGGATTTAGCACCAGCCTGAGAACCAAAAAGGTTGCCAGTTTGATTCCCAGTCAGAGCACATGCCTGGGTTGTACAGGGCCAGGTCCCTAGCAGGGGGAGCTCAAGAGGCAACTGCACACTGATGTTTCCCTCTCTCCCTCTCTTCTCTCTCTAAAAATAAATAAAATCTTAAAAAATAAAATAAATAGGCCATGAGGATGATAAAACACTGAAAATCAAGATGGTGATTACCTCTAGGGGAAAGTGAGGAAAACAGATTAGGAACGCTTTAACTGTATCTGTAATATTTTACCTTTTATAAAATAATGGTCTAGAGCATATTTAGCAAAATGTTAATATTTCACAAAGTTAGGTGATGTGTTAACTTGACTGTTTCTTCATATTTTATGTACACTTATAATATTTTATAAAAACATAAATGCAAAATAAGTTTGCCCTTACTGACTGTGGTCAGGTTTGATATGATAGGAAACTTCCCTTTATGTAACTTAGCAGGTAAAGATAATACTATCTTAACATTTTTTCCATTGTCAATTCATCTCCTACTTGAAATGCCACAAAACTAATAACAGACTTTACCAAACCATGGCAATAATTAGTCTAGTACCTAGTTTAGAAGTTACTCTCAAGTAACTTCCACTTTGTCCCGTACTACTTGTTTTCATAATCTTTTTAAATTAAAAAAAAAATCAATCGCTTTTTAAAAAGATTTATTTTTAGAGAGGGAAGAAGGGAAGGAGAAAGAGAAAGAGAGAGAAACGTCAGTGTGTGGTTGCCTCTCATGTGTTCCCCATTGGGGACCTGGCTCACAACCCAGGCATGTGCCCTGACTGGAAATCGAACCCGTGACCCCGATTCACAGCTTGCGCTCAATTCCCTGAGCCACACCAGCCAGGGCTAAATGTGTTTTTTATATACTCAGCTAATTGTGGTCATAGCAGAAGATGTACTTTAGATAAATATTCATGTCAGGTATAAATTGTAATTACAGTGGATTCATTTAATGATATGAAAGTATAAAAAGAAACTATTTTTAATTTTAATTGTTATTCAAGTACAGTTTTCTTTCTTTTACTCCCGTCCCAGTCCACCCCTCCCCCAGAAACTGATTTTTTAAGAATACAATTTTGATGAAGATTTCACCAAGTTCCCAGATGTGATGAACAACAGAGATTTTGTTTCTTTATCATTCCCACTGGTCTTCCTGGATTTGCTTATGAATTTATTGAACAATCAGTTACAATTGTATGTCATAGCAATTCTGGACTACTGGACATCAGGAATATTCTGGACAAATATTCAGTATGTCAGGGAAGTAGAGAGCTTTCCAAGAATAAAGGTTTAAAGGATAGGCGCTTGGGGGTATGAATTCACAATAAATGACGTTTAAATCAAGAACCCCTAGGACATTTGCTAGAATTAGAAGATGGGCAGGTGCCTAAATCTGACTATTCAATTTTATTAACGTAATACAATGGCTCTCATAGGTATGACTGGCTCAGTTGGTTAGAGTATTGTCCCATACACTGAAAGGCTGGGGCTTGCCCTGGTTGGGGCACAAATGGGCAGCCAATCGATGTTCCTCTCTCACACCTGTTTCTCTCTCAAAAAACAAAACAAAACACAAAACTAGAGCTGCAGTATCAAATATGGCAGCCACTAGCCAAATGTTATTTCTGAGCACCACCACTCTGTGCAGTCTGCAGGTATGTGCTATAAGTACAGAACACACAAAGGATTTTGAAGACCTAGTACAAAAAAAAAATTATTTATTTAACACATCTCTTACAGCCCTGGCCAGGTAGCTCAGTTGGGTAGAGCATCATCCCAATAAACCAAGGTTGTGGGTTTAATCCTTGGTGAGAGCACACAGAATTAATGAATACATTCGTAAGTGAAACAATAAATCAATGTTTGTTTTTCTCTCTCTTTAAAAAAACCTGTTATGTGTTAAAGTTATAATACTGATATACTTAATTTATAAACTTTTTAAAGGTGCACTAAAAACTCTTTTGATTTAGAGCTCAAAGAGTATGTAATTCCACACAAAATAGCATTAAGTCTCACTGAATACATAGGCAACAGCTAGAGTACTTCTGTTTGCATGTTTGCATGTTTATAAGTTATCATAACTATTGCACATAAGAGGGTAAATTTAAGAGAAAAAACCTCAGATGATTATCTGGAGGACAGCTTAACATGCAAGGTTACATTTTTTACACAATTATATATTTGAATACTGAGCCTTACAAAACTGAAAAGAAATTAAGGACTTTTTTTTAAAGTTCCAAAGGCATAAAGATGAAAACAGCCCTGGCTGGGTAGCTCTGTTAGTTAGAGCATCAGCCCAATATGCCAAGGTTGTGGGTTCAATCCCTAGTCAGGGCACATATAAGAATCAACCAATGAATGCATAAAAAAGTGGAACAACCTATCAATGTTTCTCTCTCTCCCACCTTCTCTAATATCAATTAAAAAAAAAAAAGATGAAAACAAAGATTTGCTAAAAGTTACACAAGATCTGTAGTACCATCTTCATGTTCATTGACTGCTTAGGGAGTCCATTTTTAGTAATTTCTGAAATGCTCTCATTACTAACGGGGTCTTATATTTGAGATATTATTTGTTAGATTATTTTTAAAGATTTTATTTATTTATCTTTAGAGGGGAAGGGCAGGGGAGATGGAGAGAAATATCAATGTATGGTTGCCTCTCGTGCGTCCCCTGCTGGGAACTGGCCTGCAACCCAGGCGTGTGCCCTGGCTGGGAATTGAACCGCGGCTGTTTGGTTTGCAGGCCTGTGCTCAATCCACTCCAGTACACCAGCCAGCCAGGGCTTATTTGTTAGATTTTAACCACACAACAAACCATCATACTTACAAAGTCTTCCTCTTCAAACTGCAACTTTTCCACCTTGTCCTCTTTCTTTTCTTCCCTAATCTCTGTAGGTGGCTTTTCCTGAAAGGTGCAGCCTTTCCGGGAGTGAAAACTGCCATTCCAGTGGCGATGGTTCCCTGTGCCACCCCCACTACGCTGGCTCATGCCATCATGACCTCGGGAAGAGCCATGCCAACCAGATAGGTTCCCTGTGATTCCAGTATATGCTCCCTTAGAGACACCAGAGTCCACTGAATCATGGCGAAACAGGGAGGGCTGGTGCCAGGAATCTAGGATAGTAAGGAAAAGTAAAACATTAAATTGTTTGCTTCCTGGAAATTTAGAAATAACTGGGCCAAATGCTTCCTAACCTTATTTATGGTATTACTAAAAGCCCTTCAGGGGACCTTTTAAATAAAACATTAAGTCCACAGAAAAGAAATCACAAAATACATCTTTTTCTTTTAATATAATTTCTATACAAGTTCTTCCAATGAATAAAGGACTCGTAAGAACATAGCAATGTTAGACTTAGAAAACCAAGTGCTGAGGACAATGCTTACAAAAGATCATTATTTCAAATTATGGACATTCACTGCCATGCTGGGCTTGCCCTAAATGAGTAGCTTAAACATAATTATGGAAACTAGGCATGGCTCACCTCCTGTAGTTCGTAGAGGTCCATTGTTAAAAAAGCCATCAGAGGAATTATGTCGACGACGGCTTGCTCCAAATCTACCATCTCCTCGGGGTAGGTGCTCTCCCTGTTTTTCAAAGGTGGCTGTAGGTGACTAAGATGATAAAGTATAGAGAAACCAACAGATAAATAGGTGTCTTTCAGTATCTTAGGTTTCATAGCAGGCTTTTAGAAAACAGTAATGGCAGTAGAAACCGCCATTATGAGCATATGGGCCATCATTAGGGTACCACAGGACCTGAGTTAGAGCAGTCCTAGGCCATGTATTTAATCATTAACTCATTTACATTATCCCAGAAGGGAAGAAAAGGAGGCTACTCCAATTATTTACCAAAAAACCTTGCCAGAAAGAATAAGCCCCAAAACATTAATTACACTTAAAAATATTAATCTGCTCTGGCAGCTGTGGCTCGGTTGGGTGCCATTCCCCAAAAAGGAAAGGTCCTCGACTAGGGCATGTGAAAGAGGCAACTGATTGATGTTGCTCTCTCACACTGATGGTCTTCTCTCTCCCTTATCCTCTCCCTAGAGTCAATAAAAGGAAAAAAAATTAATGGTAAGATTTTTTCTTTCAAAATAAATATTAATCTTGCAATAGGAAAGGAAAATGGTTTCCTTAAAATGTTTCTGGAACATTTTAAAATGTCTCTAGAAATGAATAAACAAAAAAAAAAAAAAAAAGTTTTACGGGCTTTTAAAATATCTCTACTAGTTTTGAGAGAGAGGGGAAGGGAAAGAGTAGGAGAGAAGCAATGATCAGTTGCCTCTTGCACACCCGCAACTGGGCAACCCAGGCATGTGCCTTGACTGGGAATCAAACCAGTGACTGTTCTGGTTCACAGGTTGGGGCTCAATCCACTGTACCACACCAGCCTTAGAAAAGTTTTATGGTTTTTAATTTTTTAAGTTAGGTTATGATCCCCTTCAAGTTAATTTGTGTATGATGCAAAGATTGAGGTTCTCCCCTCTGCTCTGCCCCCATATAGATATATCCAGCTCTATAATGATTTGTTAAAAAGACTACCACTTCTGCATTGAGTTATCTCAGCATTTTGGTCAAAATCAACTGACCATATGTGTCCTGGTTAGTGTGGCTCAGTGGCATGAGCACTGGCCTATGAACCAAAGGGTTGCTGGTTCAATTCCCAGTCAGGGCACATGCCTAGGATGAAGGCCAGGTCCCCAGTAGCGGGTGTATAGGAGGCAACCACACGCTGATGTTTCTATCCCTCTCTTTTTCCCTCCCTTCCCCTCTCTCTAAAATTAATAAAATGCTTTAAAAAACCCAACAAAGGTAATTAATCTACGAAAACTTATTTGAAACCCTCAGGCAAAGCTAAATATACAAAATACAGACTGTAAAATGGAGGCCATAGACAAGTTGGGGAGGAAAAGAATCACCATTTGGACAGTTACTATAGGGATAGAATAGTACCTTAACTGCCTGTGGTGTTGAGAAATTTAGCCAAGCAGGAACAAAATCATGCTGCGCCATTTAGGTCCAGTGTCTCTTTTCAGCAAGGTGAGGCATCCAACCTCATGGCCAGGATCTGAAAAGGAGAAAACTCAAATCACTTATGCTTGCAAGATCTTGATAGCAAAGTTCAAAGGAGTTTGTGATTATTTAAGATCCTCCACTTTACAGAAAAGACCCACCCTCTAAGCTTCTGTAGACTACTGATCTGACTGCACACTTCATAAGTCCTAAACAAAGCAGTGGTCCATAAATACACAACCATGAAAAATGCGTAAAGAGAAAAGTGACATAGATCTGAAAGGTTATATAAAAGAAGCTTATGAATTCTTGAGGTATATCAGAAGAACCTTAAGAATAAACACCTACTCAAAATTAGAGATGCTTATGATTGAGAGATAACTTCAGGTATCTGGCAAAAGCAGCAGAAAAAGATCTTCCTAGAGAAGGAAGATACAATCTTTCAAGTGTTCTATTTAGTTCACATTAATTTCCTCAAACACCAACTATCATCGATTATCCTGAGAGATCCATTAGCGCCTCCAAACCACCCCACTGATATTTTTCAAAATTAAATACATCAGAAAGCAATATATTTTCCACGATACATACACATATAGTCTTCTTCCCAAGTTAGACACAGGAGAATATTTACCCCAGAGTGTAACCTCTGTGGTCCTGTTTCCTGAACTCCTTGAGTCTGCCAGCTGGATTTCCCACGAAGTTCTCGTTAGAAGGGTGCTTAATAAGGCTGGCCAGCAGCACACCTTATGATGAAGCACAAAGAAGCCAGGCTCTGTGTGGATCACTCTCTCAGTCCCCTCAATTGCTCATCTTAAACTACCTAGTTCCTGACGCGTTTCCAAAAGGGGGGAGGGGGAGGGGGAGGGGGGAAGGGGAAGATAAAAAGTATTTGTTACATTTAAAAAAAGGGGGGAAGGGGAAAGACTTATATCTATGTTCACCTCATTCAACTTCCTTGAGTGATGGCACTATGATGTTGCTTAAATAGATAATACATGGACATTTGCACAGTGAGTACAAATACTGTTCATAACAAGGTTATAAAGAAAAAGACAGGTGGATTCACATGGGCAAATGATGTCATCTAAGTGACAGATCAAAAATATGTTAAAGAGCTGTCTATAAAAGACCTTCTGAGCACTCAACTCCAGTGGCAAAACATCCACATGACAAAGCCCTTAATTTCCAAATCTCATTATTCTCACAGAGCTGCTAAAAATGATGTGCAAATATATTACTTATATTTGTTTTATCCTTCAAAATCTAAGGATATAAGAAATCTTGTTAAAAAAAAAAATCAGACAGGAACTTGATATACTTTCCCCTCCAAAGAATAGCAGCTTTCAAGGCAAATTTCTTGGTATAAAGCTCCCAAATGTATCTTCTATTTCTTTGGTCTTCACTATTTATAAATTCACAGCAAAATTAAAACAAGTAGAAAGGGGGATTAAGGAGCAGTCAAGCAGAAAGTCCCAAAGTTGTCTTTTCAGTTTCCTCTATTTCACTTGTTTTGTCTCTTTTTGAAAACTGAAATTGAACTACTGGAAGGTGATATGAAGAATCTTCTACTGCTTCAGTAGAGAAGTCACGTATTATTTCCGATCCATTTCCATCATAATTTGATCATTTACAAGGCCACAGGAATATAACACTCTAAATGAAAAAACAAAAAACAAAAACATTATTACCATGAGGCTAAATCACTGTTATATATAATTGCTAAAATGAGACAGTCAAATGATCAATCAAATTAAGGTTCCAGGAGTCAAAGCTCTGAAGTCTAACTCAGACATTAATGTGTTGCCACCTATAGCAACAACATAACTGTCTATAATTCTAAAGATCTTGTAAGAGTCACCTGAACAGAGTTTGCTTTTCAAAAAGCAGGCAAGCAAGCAAGCAACCCACCCACCTGCACCTGAGGATACGCTTTACACTGACTTCGGTGGTGGTGGTGGGGAGGGCAGGGAGGAGGTAGAGAAACACCTATCGGTTGCTTCCAGTACACACCCCAACCAGAGATCAAACCTACAACCCCCTAATGCATGGGATGACACGCTAACCAACTAAATCACCTGACAGGGTAAGAGTTTGTTTTTTTATATAACCATTTCTCTAACTAGCCATTGAAGGTAATTCAGAAATTCAGATTAATGAGTCTGTTAGATTTAGATTTTCTCTCAGATAGAACAGCTTGCCATAAGTGCTCAAAGAGCCATGTAACTTGCTCATTTATGACCAGTCAACAACTATCTAATTATTTAGTACTAACCATAGCTAGATTCTTTAAAAAAAAAAATCTGTCATAGCATTCTTCATATATTTACATATTTTTAGACACTTAGTTATCAATGAAGACTTAAACTCTGACTTAAGTTAGGCAGTAAGAGATGACACAAATATTTCTTTGGCAAATTCCTAACTCTCTTCCAGGTGCTAAAAACTTTTCTTTCTTTTTAAAAAAAGATTTTATTTATTTATCTTTTAGAGAGGAGAAGGGAGGGAGAAGAGGGAGAGAAACATCAATGTGTGGTTGCCTCTCATGTGGCCCCACTGGGGACCTGGCCCACAACCCAGGTATGTGCTCTGACTGGGAATCGAACTAGTGACCCTTTTGTTCGCACCCTGTGCTCAATAATCCACTGAGCTACGCGACCTGGGGCTAAAAACTTTTCTGATGTAAGAAAATGCTTGCATTTGTGGGCAATTCTGGTACATGCTGGTAAATTCTAGTTTGGAGGATATTACTCATATAATCAAGTAGCAGCCTTGCTGGTGGTGAACTGTTTTAAGTTCACGGAAATAAGATATCAAATTCACGGTAGTCACTACCTCTGTGGGGAAATAAAGGGAAAGAAACCAAAAAGATCACAGGGGCTTCAATTGTATCCATAATGCATTATTTCTTAAGTTGAATGATGTGTACATGACTATTCACTTTTCCTCTATACTTTTTTTGTAGTTGTAATATTTAAATTCTATTAATGGAACAAGCATACAAGAATTTAGGTATGTGATTTTAAACAATGTAATTTATAAGTTGAAATACATATATGTGTATATAAACGTACTTACATATCAATCAGCCAGAGTATATATAGTCCTTCAGCAAAATAGAAGTCATAAACTGACCATATACTAGTTATAAGACATTTCAATTAGTTTCAAAGAGCATTCCATATTCTCTAATCATACTGTACTGAAATTAGAAAACAAGCCCTGACTGGGTTGCTCAGTTGATTAGAACTTTGTCCCGATACATGAAGTTGTGGGTTTGATCCTTGGTCAGGACATATTAAGGAAGCAATCAATGAATGCATAAATGAGAGGAACAACAAATCAATGCCCCCCCATCAATTAGTTAAAAAAAAATTAAAATGAGAAAACTTTCTCTTGCAGTCCCTACTCTCCTTCCCTTTCCTGAAGAAAGCCTGTCCAAAGCCAGTAGGTGGGGTCAAGCAAGGTTAAGAATCTATGTGTGGCAGAGGGTGTGCAGACTACTGGGGCCTAACCAGATACGAAAGCTGTCCATGTGGGCTGGCAGATAGGGAAATGTGTGTGGGTATGCCAGCAGCCCAGTGCAGAGTGGAGCCCTAAGTGGAATGAGAAGGGCATCCTGGCAGAGGGACAAGGCCAAACTGGTTCAGGGCATCCATGCAGCAAGGTGCTTTCCTTAGGTGTTACAACCTGGGTGTGGTGAAGAAGGAATCTATTCAAGGCAGGATGTGATAACTGGGGTTGGTCATATACTGGGAACTGATTAAAAAGTAAAAAAATATTAGGGAAGAATTGGAGTCAGATTTTTTCTGTGTGAGGAAGGAGGCAATGATAAAGAAAACTTCTAAATAAATAGAGTGACAAAAAACACTGAATAAATTTGCAATATTACAGCTAGGGCAGTACTTAATAGAAAACAAGTTTTAACACTTGACTAAAACAAGACTAAAAACAGCCCTGGCTGGTGTAGCTCAGTGGATTGAGCGAGGGCCTGTGAACCGAAAGGTTGCTGGTTCAATTCCCAGTCAGGACACATGCCTGGGTTGCAGGCCAAGTCCCCAGCAAGGGGCATGTGAGAGGCAACCACACATTGATTGTTTCTCTCTCTCTCTTTCTCCTTCTCTTCCTCTCTGCCTAAAAATAAATAAATAAAATCTTAAAAACAAAGCAAAACTAGCAAAATCTTAAAAACCAAACAGACCTAAGCATTTTAATCTAGATGACTTAAAGAGCAATAAAATAAACTTAAAGGAGAAAAGCCCCCCTGAAAAAGACTTTAAATGTCACCCAAATAACTTTAAAATTGTAATTCTTTTTTTAAGGAGCTTTTCAAAAATTTATTTATTTATTTTGGCCCTGGCTGGTGTAGCTCATTGGATTGAGTGCCAGCCTGCAAACCAAAGGGTCACTGGTTCGGTTCGGTTCCCAGTCAGGGCACATGCCTGGGTTGCAGGCCAGTTCCCAGCAGGGGACTCACGAGAAGCAACCACACATTGATGTCTCTCTCCCTCTCTTTCTCCCTCCCTTCCCCATCTCTCTAAAAATAAATAAACAAAATCTTTTAAAAAATCATTTATTAATTTGGGGGGGAGCGGGTAGGAGAGAGGGAGAGAAACATCCATCAACTGCCTTTCGCAAGCCCCCTGCTGGGGACCTGGCCTGTAATCCAGGCATGTGCCCTGACTGGGAACTGAACTGGTGACCTTTCAGTTTGCAGGCCAGCACTCAATCCACTGAGCTACACCAGACAGGGATGAATCTCTGCCTTTAATTTGCTCTCTTGGGCAGCAAAGAGCTTTCTTAGCTGGTGAGCTGGGACAGGGCTGGCTAGCACTTTGGCCCAGGCCTGGCGTTCAGGACAGCCTACATAAAGAACAGCTAGATCAAATCTAGTCAGTCCCCTGATACTGGTTCTGTGGTCCAGTCTAGATATTTTAAAAATCAGGACTGACTGTAAGACACATTCCAGGGAACACCACATTTTAATATAAACAAACTGCCCTGGGCTGGTGTAGTTCAGTGGATTGAGTGCAGGCCTGCGAAACAAAGGATCGTGGTTCAATTCCCAGTCAGGGCACATGCCTGGGTTGCAGGCCAGTTCCCAGCAGGGGACGCATGACAGGCAACCAAACAATGATATTTCTCTCCCTCTCTCCTTCCCTTCCCCTCTAAAGATAAATAGATAAAAAATAAAATTAAAAAAAAAAATCTTTAAAACAAACAAACAAACAAACAAACAAACAAACAAACTGAAAGTAGCCAAAGTATAAAACATTTAGTAAGAAGTAAAATAAACAGGACTTTATTACTGATGGGATATGGGTATAAAAAAGAAATATAGGCTCATACTCTTAGTTTGTAGCTGTGAAACTGGGTCCTTGACCATCATATAATTCACTGATATAGGAAGTAAATGCTGACTGGTTACTGTTCCTTCGGTATAATTAAGAGTTGTTTTTATATATTGACAGGTCTACACCTGCAACCCCCAGTAATAAATGCATGATGATAATGTCCCTGTTAATAGGTTCTTATGGAAAAATAATCAAAATCAAGTTTTCTTATGGAAAAGACAAAATTGTTTACTACATACTTTTCATCTAAAGAATTATGGTTTAGAACTTCCGGCCAAGATGGAGGCGTAGGTGGAAACACTGTACCTCCTCTCACAACCAAGATTAAGGACAACAAATATTTATAAACAATAACACAACCAGGGCACAGAAAATTGAACTACGGAAGTCCGACAAACATTCAACCAGACCGACAGCATCACAACTTGGGACTAGGCTGCCCCGCCCTGGTGAACACCTATGGCTCCGCCCCTCATACGCAACAGGCGCCATCTGACCAAAAATGACTCAAACAGAAGAAAAGCTCAGAGTCCCAGAGCCAATACTTTTAAGCAAGCAAGAGATAGCCGACCTATCAGATGCACAGTTCAAAGCACTGCTAATCAGGATGCTCACAGAATTGGTTGATTTTGGTCGCAAATTAGATGAAAAAAAATGAAGGCATTCATAAGTGAAATGATGGAAAATGCATAGGGAACCAGTAGTGATGGGAAGAAAACTGGGACTCAAATCAATGGAGTGGACCAGAAGGAAGAAACAAACAACCAAGCAGAAAAGAATGAAGAAACAAGAATTCAAAAAAATGAGGAGAGGCTTAGGAACCTCCAGGACATCTTTAAACGTTCCAACATCTGAATTATAGGAGTACCAGAAGGGGAAGAGGAAGATCAACAAGTGGAAAACTTATTTGAACAAATAGTAAAGGAGAACTTCCCCAATCTGGCAAGGGAAATAGACTTCCAGGAAGTCTAGGAAGCTCAGAGAGTCCCAAAGAAGGTGGATCCAAGCAGGAACACACCAAGGCACATCATAGTTACATTAGCCAAGGTTAAAATGAAGGAGAGAATTCTAGAAGCAGCAAGAGACAAGGGGACAGTTACCTACAAAGGTATTCCCATCAGACTGTCAGCTGATTTCTCAAAAGAGACCTTACAGGCAAGAAGGGGCTGGAAAGAAGTATTCCAAGTCATGAAACACAAGGACCTACATCCAAGACTGCTAAGAAGTATTCCAAGTCATGAAACACAAGGACCTACATCCAAGACTGCTCTATCCAGCAAAACTTTCATTCAGAATGGATGGGCAGATAAAGTGCTTCTCAGATAAGATCAAGTTCAAGGAGTTCATCATCACCAAGCCCTTACTATATGAAATGTTAAAGGGACTTACCTAAGAAAAAGAAGATAAAAATATGAACAG
>PVKM010016127.1:0-27164 GCA_004027735.1 Carollia perspicillata
AGGTTGTTTCAAGGACTAGCTTGGAGGTGTAGAGGTTCTAGACACAGTTTCCCTTCTAAATATCTCTCTAAACTTGGCCAAGTCTTTGAAGTTCTTGGAATCTCTTTCTTTAACTCTGAATTGATATATGTGAATAGAGATTTTATTGGAATACCTAATGGAAATGAGCAGACTCTGGAATATCTTTTAAGCACTATGGTAATCTTGTCTGTCAAATTCTGCATCTGTTTGTATATTTTGGTGGTTGAGCCCATGGGGAGGATAGCCAGAGAGAACCTGGAACCAAGAAAGTAGAAAGTTTGGGAGGTGGAGTAAAATAATTTGGTTTTATAAAAGCTTAATAGGATGTCCTCAGGTGCACATACTACGTAATTATTGTTCAGATTAAAATCTACGGACATTAGAGGATATTACACCACCATTTTCACATTTTGATACATACTTCAAGTAGATGAATTCTCTTCACTATTAGTTAAGAAAGATACTGTCATGAATGTCACAATTTTTTTAATAAAGGAAGATTTGAAGGTGACAAATAGCCACAAGTAAATAATGACAATAATAATCATCATCATCAAAACCTGAAAAATTTAACAAAAGCAGGAATGCAACTGTGCCTCCAGTTTCAAACTGAAGAAACATATTACTATTGAAAGGATCAGCCCTGATCAGTGTGGCTCAGGGGGTTGGACATCATCCTGCAAAGGGAAAGGTCTCAGGTTAGATTCCAGGTTGTGAGTTCGGTTGCGGTTGGTGCATGTGAGAGGCAAACCATTGATGTTTCTCTCTCACATCGATGTTTCTCTCCCTCTCTTTTTCCCTCCCTTCCGCTCTTTCTGAAATAACTAAATAAATAAAATCTTTTTAAATAATAAATAAGTAAATCAGTGACTGAGCACTATAGATCCAGGGAAGGTTAGATAAACAGTACAGAGCCTATGGTCGCACATAAAGCTGCCTTATAACTGTATCAAAAAGGTGTCACCTATGGGCAAACCTTAAAGTATTTCCTCTAAGTGAATTACAAAGACTGCTTCCTGTATGTGGACAAAGGGACATTTTCATGTTGTAGTTGTGACTTTTCCCACCTATGCCATCAAGCATGAGCAGTTTGACTAGCAGGAATGTAGAGGGAACTTGTGCTCCCTGGTCCACATGGCTGTGTGTTCTTGTGCAGGGCACCATACTCATAGATGAACAAGGCCATGGAAGCTTGCATCTGCTAAGTCAAGGTAAATCCTAACCTATTTAAGCAAATACCTCAAAGAAGAAGTAATTGCTTCCTCAGTGCTTGGTGTATCTATCAGAGATGGAGTACTATCTAGAACAATTTCATTTAGAGTGGCATTTCTTATATTGTTAAAAGTAGTGGAGATGAATTAATCTTACTATTAAAAGTCATAGCTATCAATGAGAAAAGAAAATTCTTTTCAGTGAAATAATCCTGAAAGACATGGATATCTATATAAGAAAACAATGAATAAACTCATACCTTACTTCTCAATATACACAAAAATAGTTCAAGAATGATCACAGACCTAAAGAAAAAGCTCAAATCATAAAGATTCTTGGGAAAAAAAGGTAGAAAAATATGAGATCTTGAGCTATGTAAAGATTTCTTACATACAACAGAGAAAGCACTAACCATAAAGAAAATTGATATTTTGAACATTATTAAAACATTTGCCTATCAAGTGACACAATGAAGAAATAAATAGGCAAGGTACAAACTGGAGAATAATGTTTCATGCATGTCTGACAAAGGACTAGCATCTAAATCTCTGTATCTGGAACTTCATCTACTTTACATAACATTGGCTCAGTTGGTTAATAATGTTCTCACCTTCCATCTTACTGGCAAACTATCTATAAGATCTAAGTTTGGGCCCTTAAGCAAAATCCAACCCCAAGAACTTCTGGAAGACTCATGATTTTTGAGCCTTTGAGAAGCTACTTATTTTACATCCTAAAAACTGCCAACATAAAATTACTCTGATTACTATCAACCCAGAGAGGAAAGTACATGTTGCAGTTCTAGCCTGGAAGTGTCCAAATGTTCAAATATAAATAACAGGCAGATTTTTGAAAGTTCAAGACTAACACTGACTCTCTAATATATTTTATCTCTTCCCAGATAAAAGTTGTCTGCTAAGCTGATCTTCTTGTCAGACTTGTTTCTGCCTTGAGTTCAGAGTTTCCTACTTCCTGGCTCAGAAGAGAATTTAAAATATACCTTTAAAAATTATTGTTATTCTATTATAGTTGTCCCAATTATTCTGTATGTACCCTCCTCCCAGCATATGCCCTGGCTCTCAAAGTCAATCCCCATGCCATTGTCCATGTCCATGGGTCATTTGTACATATTCCAAGACTAGTCCCTTCTCCTTCTTTCCATCATTACCCCACTCCCCCTTCATCTCTGGTTGCTATCATTCTGTTCCATGTGTCCATGCTTCTGGTTCTATTTTGCTCATTAGATTATTTTGTTCATTAGATTCCTCCTAGAGGTGAAATCATATGGTGTTTGTCTTTTAACAACTGCCTTATTTCTCTTAGCATAATATTCTCCAATTCCATCCATGCTGTTGCAAGGGTAGGAGTTCCTTCTTTCTTTCTGCTGTATGATATTCCATTGTGTAAATGTGCCAAAGCTTTTTGATCTACTCACTTACTGATGGGCATTTAGACTGTTTCCAGCACTTGGCTATTATAAATAGTGTTGCTATGAACATAGGGCACATAAACTCTTTTGAATTAGTGTTTCAGTATTCTTAGGGTATATTCCCAGCAGTGGAATTGCTGGGTCAAAAAGGCAATATACAAGAAACCTATAGCCAACATTATACTCAATGGTCAAAAACTAAAAGCTTTCCCCTTAAGATCAGGAACAAAACAAGGGTGTCTGCTTTCACCAGTCTTATTCAACATAGTACTGGAAATTCTAGCTACAGTGATCAAACAAGAAAAAGAAATAAAAAGCATCCTAATTGGAAAAGAGGAAGTAAAACTGTCATTATTCGCAGACAACATGATTGGAAACCTATAATCTCTGCCAAAAAACTACTCAACCTAATAAGCAGATTGGCAAAATAGTGAGAGAGAAAGTCAATATTCAGAAATTGAGGGCATTTTTGTACACTAACAATGAATTATCAGAAAGAGAAACTAGGGGGGACCCCATTTACTAGAACAACAAGGAACATAAAGTACCTAGGAATAAATTTAACCAAGGAGGTAAAAGGTCTGTACTTGGAAAACTACAGAATGCTGGAAAATGAAATTAAGGAAGGTACAGATAAATGGAAGTATATATCATATCATGTTCATGGACCGGAAAATTTAACATCATTAAAATGTTCATACTGCACAAAGCAATCTGTAGATTCAACACAATTCCCATTAACATACCAATAGCATATTTCACAGAGCTAAAGCAAATATTTCAAAAATGTATATGGAACCAAAAAAAAAAAGGACCCCAAATAGCAATCAATAAGAAAGAAGAACAAAGTAGGAAGGATCACACTACCTGATATCAAACTATACTACAAGGTCACTGTAATCAAAACAGTCCAGTATTGGCATAAGAAGAGCTACATAGATCAATGGAACAGAATAGAAAGCCCAGAAATAAACCTATGTCTTTATGGACAATTAATATTTGACAAATGGGTCATAATCATACAATGGAGTAAAGATAGCCTCTTCAATAAATGGTGTTGGGAGAACTGGCACATGGAAAAAAATGAAACAAGACCACCTACTTACACCATAAACTAGAATAAACTCAAAATGGATAAAAGAGATGTTGAAATAAAGAACAAACTGACCAGAGGGGAAAAGGGAAGGGATAACTGGGAAAAGAAAGGGAAGGGTCATAAAGGAATATGTGTAAAGGACCCACGGACACAGCCAAAGGTGGGTAGGAATGAGGGGTGAGGTGGGGATTGGTGGGGCAGTGGAGAGAAAATGGAGACTACTGTACTTAAACAACAATAAAAAAACAAATAAAAAGAATGAAAAGAATGGATAAAATACAAATATAAGTTGTGAGACCATAAAAGTCCTAGAGGAAAACATAGGCAGTAAAATTTTGGACATCCCATGTAACAATATTTTTGCCTATATATCTCTTAAGGCAAGGGAAATAAAGGAACAAATAAACAAATGGGACTACATCAAATTAAAAAGCTTCTGCATGGCTAAAGAAACCATCATCATAGTGAAAAGGGAACTGAATGTATGGGAGAATATATTTGCCAATGATATATCAACATTATTTGATTTCCAAACTATATAAATAACTCATCTGACTCTATACCAGGAAGACAAACAATCCAATTAAAAAATAGGCAAGGACCTGGATAGATAGTTCTCCAAGGAAGACATAGAGAGGTTCCACAGACACATGAAAAGATGCTCAACATTTCTAGCCATCAGAGAGATGCAAATTAAAACCACAATGAGATACCACCTCACACCAGTCAGAATGGCCATCATTAATAAATCAACAAACAGTGCACTGTTGGTGGGAATGCAGACTGGTGCAGCCACTGTGGAAAACAGTGTGGAATTTCCTCAAAAAAATAAAAATGAATCTGCTTTTTAAAATATGCCTTTATGAATAA
This sequence comes from Carollia perspicillata, assembly GCA_004027735.1. Classification (NCBI taxonomy): domain Eukaryota; kingdom Metazoa; phylum Chordata; class Mammalia; order Chiroptera; family Phyllostomidae; genus Carollia; species Carollia perspicillata. Next base: position 4,629 of record PVKM010016127.1, read on the forward strand.
ATGTATTGTTACCCAATAAGTATTTGAATATCTGGTCTGTGGAAGACGCTAAACTAAGCCCTATGAAAATGCTATGTCTTCTAGTGCCTGGGTAGTTTCTATCCACCTTGATCTCTTATATGAGTACCAAGGCTGTGACAGAGAATTTTAGAAATAATTAAAAGAATCCTATGACCATTTGAGATATTTGAATTGCTATTGCACTGTACAACTCAGTGCTCTTTTCTGTTGTGAAATCCAGGTTTTATTAAACTGACCTAATCAATAGCAGTTGGCTTTCAGAGGAGCTGAAATACTGCCCCGGGGGATGGAAACAATATGACCCACAGACAGTTCTGATGACTGAATGATCAGGGCTATCTTTGTGTGATGATTATAAAAAATTTACCAAGAGATCTTGCATCACTGGTTAGGACGGCACATAGCAACTTAATCATCAGTGCCAACAATACCCTCAATGACTTTGCTACTTCTCTATAGAACAAGGCACGTGCCTACTAGGAATCCTATAAACACAAATAGTTCTTGCTACCTTAGTCCCATAATAAAGTCTCATTTCAAAAGGTGACAAAGCCATAGTGCAAGCATTTTTCACTAAGCAACTGTATTTAATTCCTGGATTTAGATAATGAGAATCCATAGAGCATGTGCAGGTGGCAAGGGATCCATATGTATCTGAATGTATATAGTTTTTTTTGTTTGTTTGTTTCAAATAGCACGGAGAGCAAGTAATATTTTATAAATATATCAAATTCCTCTATACCCCAATTTGGGATAACGAGACTTTAGATAACTAGAGAAAATAGTTTCTGGCTTTATGCTATTCTTTTAGGTTTGCTCTAAGGTATTTCTTTTTTGTGGGTGTATTATTCAATTACAGTTGTTCCCATTTTTCCCCCATTACTCTTCCCTGCAGAAAATAAGTGTACTGTATCAAGTGCATGAGGTATTCATGAATTTTCTCTCTCTTGGCCTAAATGTATATGATAATGACCTCATGAACTAGGGTAAAAAGCCACCTATTAGGAAGAAAGAAAGAAATTTCCATTTATATAGCCTGGAAGAGTGGGACAAAAGCTCAGGATGGTGTAAAGGAAACTCACAAACTGTTTGGTAGAGTTAAATTGGGAATGAACTTCACTGTACCCTTGGCTAAAAGGAGAACTATGTGTGAGGATTGATTAAATCCATTGTCTACTAGGTGCCTGGGGTTACAATTCATTTATAGAAAGAGCCTGGTCAGAAAAGTAGAAATTCCTACTCTTAAAGTATCACTCAAAGTAAACGGTTCATTAATACTGAATTACTAAGAAAGTAGTCTCTTGGTAGCTTGGTGTCCCTTGTGGCAATCTGCATGTTTTGTAATTTGGGAATCAAGAGATTGGGTGGTTTGTAGGTAAAGAGAACTGTCAGGGAAACAGCAATGGACTGTTAATCCTAGGCTGACGTCTTGAGAACTCATAGTTAAAATGGTAGCCAATATCTCACTGTGGTGCAGGGCCGCCCTTGTAGAGGCGTTCTGTGCCTATTGAATTAAATAAGCTTAAAACTACATCAAAGCAGGTTCACAGAGAAAGCTTGTTTTCCTAGCAGTAGGTCCCTACTTTCACATGTAGATACATGTCAGTTTTATGTGAAAACACATAGCAGAGTCTAGCATTCATTTATGTCATCTACAAGTCTTGTGTGTGTATGTGGCTGTGCGTGTGCTCACTATTCTAAGCATCAGACTCTAAGCACTGCTTTAGGCCCTGGAGACACAATAGCAAAAGATCGTCTTTGTGGAACTTACATCATAGTTAGGGAAACAGAAAATTAACTAGAAAAATGATAGAGATAGAATATAATTTTAGGTAATGATCAGTGCTAGAAAGACAAAGCAGAAAACATTCTGATAGGTGAAAGGTTTGTCACACACAAGGATATAAGGATTAAACCATGTAAATGGCTGGAAGAAGAACATTCTAGAAAGGAAAAGCAATGTGTGCAAATACCTTAAAGTGCAAATAAGCCTGGCATATCTGAGGGCAAGAGGCCATTTTAGCAGGAGTTGCTGAATGAGAACATTCTCAACAGATGAATTTGGAGAGTTAAGCAGAAGAGAGACCACACAGGTTCTTGTTGTCTGTGGTATAAACTCTAAGTTTCTTTTAAAATGGGAAGAACCATCCTGACTGGTGTGGCTAAGTCGACTGGGCATCCTTCTGCTAAGCGAAATGTCACCATTTAGATTCCTGGTTAGGGCATATGCCTGGGTAGTGGGTTCAGTACCTGGTTGGGGCACATGGGAGAGGCAACCAAATAAAGTTTGTGACATAGACATTTCTCTCCCTTCCTCTAAAAAATAAATAAATGAAATCTTTAAAAATAAATAAAATAAAAATGGGAAGATGAAGGAATGACATAGAATGATTTAAAAATCATGGTGCTACATTATGAGCATACATTCTTTGGGGACAAGAATGGGCAAGATGATATGAGTTAGGGGACTCCTAAAGTAGTTTAGGTGAAAGGAGATGGCAGCTTGGGTGAGAGTCATAGCTATGGAGATGGAGAGAAATGACAAAAAAATTCATATATGAAAGGTATACCAACAAGGCTTGCTGATTGATAGGCTGCAGTATGTGAAAGAACAAAGATGAATCAATAATGGCTTTCAAGTTTGGGGAAAAGGATTCAAAATTGGGGACACATAGAAAGGACTGGATTTGAAGCAAATTGACCTGAAAAGTTCTATTTTGGACATGTTAATCTTTATGACTCTTAGAAATACAAGGGGGAGGTGTGGAATAGAAAATTGAATATGCAGCCTTGGCTCAGTGGATTGAGTGCCAGCCTGAGAACAGAAGGTTCAATTCCTGTCATGGTGCATGCTTAGGTTGTGGTCCAGGTCCCCATTTGGGGGCATGCGAGAGTCAAACGTGTATGGAGGATTCTCTTCCTCTCTTTCTCTCTCCCTTCCCCTCTGTCTACAAATCAGTAAATATGATCTTAAAAAAAAGAAAATTGAATCTATGTTTCTAGAATGTAGAAGGTATTAGGACAGGAGGAGAAATTTCAAGATAGTATTTAAGATGATATATTATTATGGGAAATCTCGAAAATATCTGATACAGAATAGTTATATAAATCCAGCCTTCCCCTTAATTAGCTTTAATAATTATCAGCACATGACCAACTTTATTTCATCCATACTTGCAACACTTTTCTTCTCTTTTATATTATTCTAGAGTAAACCCCAAATATGGTACCAATTTACCAGTAACTATATACATATTACACTATGTATACAGTTGGAATTTAAAACTATGGGTCCTAACAAGATAATCTAGAAAGAAAGTAAATAGAGATAGGAATAATCATTACTCTCTAGTTCCTTTCTTTAAGTATATTTTATTATGTTATTACAGTTGTCCCATTTTTTTTCTCTCCTTTACCACCTTGCACCCTGCCTCCCATAAGAATCCCCCCCCCCTTAGTTCATGTCCATAGGTCATACATACAAGTTCTTTGGCTTCTGTATTTCCAATACTATTTTTAACCTGCCCCTGTCTATTTTGTACCTATCATTTATGTTTCTTATTCCCTGTACCTTTGTCCCCCTTCTCCCTCTTCTCCCTCCCTGATGATAACTCTCCATGTGATCTCCATTCTGTGATGCTGTTCCTGTTCTAGTTGTTTGCTTAGTGTGTTTTTGTTTTTGTTTTAGGTTCAGTTGTTGATAGTTGTAAGTTTGTTGTCATTTTATAGTTCATGTTTTTGCTCTTCTTTTACTTAGAGAAGTCCCTTTTACATTTCATAAGATAAGGACTTGGTGATGATGAACTCCTTTAACCATACCTTATCTGGGAAGCACTTTATCTGCCCTTACATTCTAAATAATGGTTTCACTGGATAGAGTAATCTTGGTTGTAGATTCTTACCATACATGACTTTGAATACTTCTTTCCATCCCCTTCTTGCCTGCAAAGTTTCTTTTGAAAAATCAGCTTATAGTCATATGGGAACTCCTTTGTAGGTAACTGTCTCCTTTCTCTTGCTGCTTTTAAGATTCTCTCCTTCTCTTTAATCGTTGGTAATGCAATTTGATGTGCCTTGGTGTGTGCTTCCTTGGGTCGAAGTTTTTTGGGACTTTCTGGGCTTTTTGGACTTCCTGGAAGTCTAGTTTCTTTGCTGGATTGGGGAAGTTCTTCATTATTTATTCAAATAAGTTCTCAATTTCTTCCTCTTCTTCTCCTGCTGGCACCTCTATGATTCGGATATTGGAACATTTAAAGTTGTCCAGGAAGTTCCTAAGCCTCTCCTCCTTTTTTTGAATTATTGTTTTTTCATTCTATTCCTGTTGAATTTCTTCCTTCTGCTTCAAATGGTTGAATTGAGTCCCACTCTCCTTCATTTCACTTCTGGTTCCATATATATATATATATAAACTATAAATATAACTATAAACTATAAACTATAGTTTATAAACTATAGTTTATAGTTTATAGTTTATAGTTTATAAACTATAAATATATATATATAGTTTCAATTTGTATAGCCTTCACTTTTTCCTCTATTTTCTGTCTATACTCAGTCATTTCTGTGAGCATCCTGATTACCAGTCTTTTGAACTCTGCATCTTAGAGGTTGACTATGTCTTCGTTGCTTAGTTCTTTTTTTGGAGTTTTGATCTGTTCTTTTATTTGGGGCACATTTTTTGTTTTATTGTCTCAGCACCCTTGTTATATTGTAAAGGGTGAAGCCTTAGGTATTCCCCAGGGTGGGACAACCCATGTCACTGTGTTGTGCTGTATGTGGGGAAGAGGTCAGAAAGGGAACAATGCTGCTGTCTTGGCCCACTTTCAGCCATTTCCTCTGAAACGAATTGGGCCCTTCTAATGCTGATTCTCATGTAGGTGGTTGTATACCTTCTAGGACCCTGTGGATCTCTCCAGTGATCTCTCCTGTGAGGCTGGGAGTTTCTCCCACCACCACAACTCCCACAGATTTTTATAGCCAGAGGTTTTGAGGTTTTATTTTCCCACACTGGAACCCTCAGCTGTGCAGTCTGTCTCACTCCCCCGTTGTGCCTCCCAGCTTATCCGCATGTGAATTTGGGAGTACCAAGCTCTAGTTTCTTAAGTAGTTTGATGACTATAATAAAATATCATTATCTGTAGTCACCATACTGTGCACCAGGTCTCTAGGGCTTATTTTCTACTCACTGGAAGTTTGTATCTTAAACAACATCTGTCCTATCCACTCCCACCATCTCCTGGTAATGACATTTTATTCTGTTTTTACAAGTTCTACTTTTTAAGATTTCATTTATAAAAGAAAGTATACAGAACTTGATTTTCTCTAATTTACCTTACTCAGCATAATGTGCTTAAGAACTTAATGATTCTAACCACTAAAAAGAAAATATCATTATATAATATAATAAAGGTGCTAATTATCACTACAATGGCAATTATATTACAGCACACAGATACATCAAATTAACATGCTATACACCTTAAATTTGCACAATGTTGTATGTCAAATATATTACAATAAAATAAATAAATTCATTGGGGGTAGTGGTAGATAGAAATGAGAAGATGGATGAGGTTTGAGTTTTGGAGCATTCTCAAATTTAGAAATCAGAAAGAGAATCCCCCAAAGGACAGAGAGAAGGAGCTGCCACTGAAGTATGAAAGAAATGAGGACAATCTTATATCAGGGGAGCCAAGTGAAAATAATACTTGTGTTGTGTCAAATTCTAAGAGACAGAATATAGTAGACACAAAGTATTGAGTATTGGATTTAACAAGATGGAAATCACTGTTAATTTGACAAGAGTAGTTTCCCTGAAGTGATCAGGACAAAGTCTTGAGTGGAATAGGTTGAGGAGAGAATGTCAAATGATTAATTTTAGGAAACAAATGTAAATGACCCATTTGAGGTGGTATATTGAGAGAAGCATAGAAATGGGACAGAAGGAAGAAGAAAATATTGGGTCAAGAGCGAATTTTACTTTTATATCATGGAAGACATTTCTACATGTTAATGTGCTGATAAAAATGATGTGCTGTTGAAGAGAAAGTTGATGATATAGGAGACAGAGGTCAAGTACAAAGCAAAACCCATTAGTAGGTAAAAGGAAACAGCCTCCAGCACACAAGTGCAGGGGTTGGCCTTAGATAGAGTGGTGACAGCTCATCGATTTTATGAGGAAGAAAGGCAAGGTATATTGATCCTAATGCAGGCAGGTTAGTAGATTTGATGGAAGAAAAGTGAAGATTATTCCATTCAGAATGCTTTTATTTTCTCAATTAAATAAATATTGAGGTCATCAATTGACAATTATGTAGAGTTAGGGCTTACTAGATATTTGTGGGGAAAGGAAAAAGTGTGACATATTTCTCTTAAAAATGAAAAAAGCGAATTGACTTGAGAAGTGGTGTAGACTTGCTGGCAGTGCTGAATTCCCAATTTAAATGTGTGGTCAAATGTCAGGGTCATTCCAGTCATCAGAATTTGTTGTTTTTATCTACCTATTTAAGCTGCTCATGTACAGTAGTGGAACAAGAGAAAGGCTGGATTTTACCAAATAGAGTTTTGACATGTTGAGGGAAAACCAAGTTTGAGCTGTTGGTATTTGCAAGGAATTGCTTACAGTGATGAATCATGGCATCTAAGTTTGGTACGAAAGGAAATGATAATAGGATAAGGAAGAAAAAAGAAAGTGAAAAATCAATATTTTGAAGTTGGTGATAATGTGTAGTAAACACCATGAGAGTGGTTGGCTGAGACTGAGGAAAACATCCTTGAAAGTGGGGGAAAAATAACCCAAGAAATTGATAGCCTAAGATGATGGACTATCTACCAATGTGGTGAACAGAGAAATAATTCAACTATACTCGAAGACAGTGAGTGGGTTCTAAATACTCATGATGAAAGAATAAGTGACCAGTTGGTTAGTGGATGGTTCAAACAAGAAGCAGTAGTAGATGGTGTAGTATGGTGACAGGCTTCAGTGGCTCTTAAGTTACTGAGAGAAGAGAAAAGAGAAATGGCCTGGTGTGGCAGTGGAGAGCATGAGGAAACCTTCCCCACCATTTTGGAGAGGGCTACAGGGGCATCTGGATCTCAAAAAATATTTACCTTTCAGTTAGGACAAGTAAAAGAAGAGCATGTTCATAGAAAATGTGGAGGGTAAAGAGGATTTTGCTGGTGAGGGACTGACTATTTTAGAAGGCATTAAAGGGTTTTGTGAGAGAGCTAAAAAGGCACTGAAGTTCAGGTCATATGCAAGTTTCATAGAGCTCGATGAGACTGAGCCCACACACTGATAGATGCTGACTGGGACACTCCACTTCTGGTGGTGACTGTTGTAAGCAGGGTGAAGAACATGATGGGTTAACTCCTGTTGATTGTTGTTGTCCTGTTATTAAGGGTAGTTAGCTAATCACTGCCTTCTTTCTCTCCAGGGTTAGTATTATAAGCCACTTGTAGTGGTAAAGTGGTGGTTTCATAGCTAGGGGACTGTGGCTTTCCCATAACCATGTAGGGTGCACTCAATTTCAAAAACAGACAAAGATCTGTGAACCCGTCTCATAGACAACAGAAGATAGTGTCACACCAAGGGGCGGGAAGGCTTTTGCAGGAGTTGTTGGTCAATAAATGGTCTATTCTTTCCCTTTTTTTATTCCTTATCACAAAGAATCATTCTCAGGAAACAGGAGTATGATAAAAAATTCTCAGAGTCCCTGAATTAATTAAATTTTGTTAAAGCAACACAATTTAAGTCCTTTCTCAAACTTTACACTACACAAAGCATCATGTTGGAAACTTAATAGAAATTCAAATTTCTGAGACTCAATCCCAAAAGTACTATAGATCTGGGATGTGTAGGGGCACCCCATGTTCTGTTTTGCCCAGGACAGTGCACTTTATGCTGGCTAGCCTGGCATAATTATTTATAGTAATCTCTTTTACTTTCAAAATGCCTAGATTTGAGCAATGAAGTATATGGTCAATTTAGGAATAAAATCTGAGAATCTTCATTTTAAACAAGTGCCCCAGGAAATTGTGATGCAAGTGGTCTAAATTTTGTGCTCTGAAAAACACCACCTTAAGGGATGATACTGTTTATTTTGTCCATTCTTTGCATTGTATCTCTTCTGAATTAGTCAGGTGTAATTCCCCAAGCCCAGTTCCCTATATTTAGAATCATCTGCAAGAGCCCATGGGTTTTATGAAAAGGCAAACTGATTTGTTCAGAAATGACTGACCCTTACTCTGAAATGACAACTATATGTCATTTATTATACCAGCACAAGCACACACACACACACACATACACACACACAGAGGCTAACACTATTGAATGGTGCTTACAAAGTCTACGTGCTCATCTAAAAACGTTGCATGTATTAGCACATATAGCACTCAAGATCACACTTTGGCTTTGCACTGATGTTATTTCTATTTTACAGTGGAGCACAGGGAAGTAAACAACTGTTTAAGATCACACAACTAATTCTAATATGTGGTAGAACTTGTATTCAAAATGTGGTAGTCCAGCTCCCCGACTTATATTTGTAAACATTATACAATATTACCTCACTAACTTCTCTAGTTCCTCCTCTCTAAAATCCTGATGATAATTTTAACCAGATTACCCACATGTTACTACTTTATATTTCCTTACGTCTAATGATCTTCTGTGTCCCACTGAGTTCTTAGTCATTTTTATTATGAGTGACATTCAGGATCTTTATTATTTGTCAATGGCCTTTTTCTTTCCATTGCAAAATTCTACCAAAATTATAGATGTTTGTCACTCCCAACTATCATAAGAGTGGGAGGGAAAGGAATTAACACTGAGCACTTACCTCCAGCGACTTTGTTGCATTTTACATAATTTTCCTCATTCGATCTTCACAATTCTGACAGGTAATTTTATTTCACTTCTTTAAAAAATAAGGAAAGTAGAGTTTAAAGAAAACAAGTGGTTTTCCCAGGGGATACGAAAGTAGAGGAACCAAGAGATGAACCCTGGGCTGTGACTTCCATAGTGGAACTGTATGCTATGCTTTAACAAAACCAATGACTTCATATTTTTATTTGGTTGGCACTGATGCTCTTCTTTTTTGACTTGTGTTAATAGTAGCAAAAGGAAGGATTGTATTCCATTTTCTTCGGTGAAGAGAGACACTGCCTTGATAAACTTTAAGATGAAAATAATAACATTAAAGATACCCTTTTCAGCACTAGGGGAGGTGTTGCTAATTAACTGTTTCAGTCAGTGTTGTAAGAAAGTCTAGGACCTCCTCCTCAGTTTAAAAATGACTTATTTTCTGACATTAGAAATGGGAAATTATGACAATAGCCAGATGGCTGAGAATTAATGAAAAAACATTATGAAACCTCCCCCCTGCCCTTTGGTGGATATGAGTTGCGGGGAGCATAGTTAAAGACACACTAAAAGCAATACTCTGCATAGAGCTACTGCTTATCTAACTGGCTGTAAAATATTTATTCAAATGAGGACCAATTAATCAGCACCTTCAAAAAGAAACCTCATTTCTGAGTTGTTATAAGAAATGTTGTAGCAATTAAGACATGTAGGATGCCAAGGGAGAAAAGCTGAACAAAGATGACTGTCACAGTTGAGGACACAAAACTAGTCCCCTGAAAGTGATTGATCCCAACACAGCCTGAGTTCCTGCAAGATTTTTAGCCAGGCCAAGGAACTGGGTATAACTCCCCAAAGCGACGTGACAGCTTCTGCCATCCTGTGTCCATAAAATACCTATCTCTTCATTCTCTAATTCCCTGTGGAGTCATATTTTCCTCATTGGGCAAGCCCATATTCAAGACAGCAGTGGTTTCTACTCTCAAAAGGAACTAAAAGATTGAGTAGACACTATATTCCTGCTGTTTGCCAAAAAAGTGGGAAGGTCACTGAGTACTGTTGGGCAAGACCCAAAAGTTCTGCAGTGACTGTGCAGTTTGTCAGCATTTCCTCAGACATTTCCCCAGCAATGCTAATGCTTTCCCAGTCTAAGCTGAAGACTTCAGAATGCAGGGCAATCATGTCCGTTTAATGAAAATGCCCATTATAGCACTCAGCATTCATGATTTTCGTTAATTCTACGTCTGACACATTCCTCAAAAGTTGAAAGTGTGAGATTAAATAGTATTTTCATGATTGTCTGTAAAACACGAAGGACCTAAGTCAGTCTTTCTAGTTTATAGTCATCTTATTGTGGTGGGAAATCCATTTAATAGGTGGATAAAGAGATAGATAATAAGTAGATAGATAAACATATATACAAGTGTGCATGTATATAATGTGTATGTGCTTTAATATGTGTAGATTTAATAATAATTAGAACTCAGTGAAATTAGGTAGCTCTAACAAGTAAAATTTAATTAAAATTTGGAATGTGTGTGTATGTGTTTGTGTGCAGGGAAATGACTAGAGATTAAATGGCCCAATAAAGACATTATTTCTTTCTCCTTGGACAGTCTAGGATTAATATCCTCACATTCGGTACATTAAAAATGTATTTATTTACTGCTCCTGACATTTTTTATCCAACATATAGTCATTTTTGTGATCTTAAAAATAGATAGATAGATATTTATAGATACATATATCCATCTATACATATACATATATAGTCTGGTATACACATATGTGTATGCGTATATAAATTCTGATACAGGTGTAATTATATGCATGCATATATTCAGAAAAAATATATATCCATATATCCTGAATTCACCTCAGTCTTATTTTAGTTTAGGCAAGTTAAAATCTTTCCTTACCTATTTTTATTTTGATAAACATAAACTGCATGTGTTTATATACAGGGAACACCCTGTATATGCTGCAAATATTTTAAGATAAGCTGACTAGAGTTCTCCTTTCAGTACACATCTGATGCCTCAATAAAGTTTTGTTGATTGAAGTGAGCAAGGGTTAATGGAGTTTTAATACCATTATATACCCAATTATGATTTCAAAGCCCTACAGAGATTTTGTTCAGGTTTAGACACAGTTCCCACATATTTATATTTTGCACAAGGAGAAAATAATCATTTCATGACAATTCATGTCACAGTCCAATTTTAAGCACCAGGATGCAATCTAAGGTGATCATTCTTTTATTGTTGTTTTGAGGGTGAGATCAAGGCTGCCTCCTGTTAATCTGTCTATAAAATTTGCAAAATAAGTATGCTATGATTTAGTTTCCCAGCTTTGCCATTTACTAGCTATGTGACCTTGAACATGTTCTATATCATTATATGCCTTGAATTTCCTATTTTAAAACAGTGTGTGTGGAGGGAAGATAATAATATATAATTTAGTAGGATGATATAAGAATTAACTAATATGGCCCTGGGTGGATGGCTCAGTTGGTTGGAGCATCGTACTGTACACCCCCAAAAAATGTGGGTCCAATCCCCACTCAGGGCACATAGCTATGCTTCAGGTGCAATCCCCAGTCAGGGCACATATGGGAGGCAACTGATCAGTGATTCTCTTTCATCTCTCTCTTTCTCTCTGCCCCCCCCACCATCCCCTTTCCTCTCACTCTAAAATCAATAAACAGCCCTGGCTGGTGTGGCACGGCAGACTCAGGCCAGTCTGTGAACCAAAGGGTTACTGGTTTGATTTCCAGTCTGGGCACATGCCTGGGTTGTGGGCCAAGTCCCCAGTTGGGGACACACAAGAGGCAACCGCACACCGATGTTTCTCTTTTTCTCTTTCTCCCTCCATTCCCCTTTCTCTAAAAATATATAAATAAAATCTAAAAAAATAAAATCAATAAACATATCCTCAGTTTAGGATATAAAAAAAGAAGAAAATTAAGTATTACAAAGCCTTGGGAAGAGTTTAGCACAATCTCTGGCACTCTTACTCCTGCATAATCTCTGCCACTCCTACTCCTTCACAAGTTCATGGCTAATGTGGAAGAGAATTTTAAGGCTTAAGGATTTCAAGAATCCATTTACTCTAACTCACTCATCTCATAGAATGAATTGAAGGCCTGAAGGGATGCAATGATTTAGCTAGTAGCTAGCCAGCTACTAAGCCATGACAGAAACACTGAACAGGAACTCCCAGTACCCAGGTACCTGTCTATCCATTAAATCAAGACAGTCACCACCAATTTATTCTTTCTGAATTCCGGAATTTCTGAACTTGGTGAATTAGGCATGCCTTAGCAATATAATATAGTTTAAAGGAAAGAATGTGACATCTGAGTTGGTTGCTGAGTTGCTGTGACCTTTAGCTATCCCTCTTGAATTCCAATCAAGATAGCTGGTTCCATTTTTACCCTTGAAACCTAGATCCCTGTCCTTTTTGCTCCCCTCCATTATGACCTCCAGACAGTGTTATTCCATTCATCAAGCAATTATTGAGCACCTTCTATATGCCAGGTGCAGCACTAGGGTGAGCTATCCATGTCTCTGAACAACCAACGTCTTTTTCCCCTTTTGGTTTGCAGATGCCTCTTTTTAGTACTACATGTCTCTGAAAATCAACACATTTGTTCTCTCAGCCTCTTGCCAGATAAATTATTTAAATCCTGTCTTGAGTGTGTTGAGAGCACACAATCCTCCTGTGACTATGAGTGATCTTAAAGGAAACCTAGTTCTCTATAATCTTATCCTATAAAAACCCCAAATATGCTCTTGGCGGGTGGAGATAGGACAAGGTGGGAAGAAAAGGAAATTAATGCTAAATAATAATTCAGTGTCATGTTCTAGTTTGCATGGGAACCTGGATGTTTTCTGTCCTGCTTCTCAGAAATCACTGAAGCAGAGCTTCTAGGGATTGCACTGCTGACTAATTAGAATGAGCCAGAGTAGATACCATGACTCAGGGACCAAGTCGATGTCACGTTTAGTCAGAGGACAGGAAAGTGCATTGCGAAGACATACAATTATGGACTGCTGAGATTAAGAAAAACCCAAGTTCTGAAAATTCATGAGGAAAGATCATTTTTTAATGAGGTTGTTTGTTTGTTTTCATTAGCGAATCTTACTGACCCAATAAATGAGAAGCCACAACTTTACTTGCAGAGAAAAGTGAGGAACAAAGTAAAACCATAACAATATAAAATGTTATTCAAAATCACCTGAAGGGAAACTATTTTTCCATGGAATCACAGTTGTATTAATTGTATATATTATTTTTATTATACATGCCTGTGTTTGGTATTATAGTTTATAGATGTTAGGATCTTACAAAAATGGAGCCAAAAACAGCATAGAAATGGTCTCTAGAATGAACCAGGATGAACTGTCTTTAGCATGAATTATTCCAGTCATATCATATTTCCTGTAACTCTAAAAATCAATATTTGACAGTATCTTATAACCTGTGCAGTTAAGGTCAACTGCGTGCATGTGTTTATTTTAGTCAGCTTCTTATTACTGACACATGGAGGAAGAATCAATGGCTTGGGAAGCAAGAATCATAGCATGACTCTCTGCTCTTCCAGTACTGAGCTCCATAAACCTCCACATTACCTCTGTGGTATGCCACATCTCCAAAATAAACACATTGTCTTTGGTGTTCAGTATATTTCAACTCCACATGCCTATAAATGTGGGTATATTTCAATAGGGTTTGTCTTCTATAATCAGGCTTTTTCCAGCCGCCTTTGGAGCTGAAAATGTAATAGTATAAATGCGTTCACAGTTTCTTCTCCTCTCCCCTGCAGCCAACTTTCTAAAATAATAAGAAACTTAGTTGCTGGAAAAATAACCTAGAGTGGGGGTGTCAAACTTATTTTCACTGGGGGCCACATCAGCCTTGTAGTTGCCTTCAAAGGGCAGAATGTAATTTTAGGCCTGTATAAATGTAACTACTCCTTAACAGTTAAGTGAGAGCTTGGTGCTGCCACAGGGTAGAAACAAGGTGGAGGGCCAGATTCAGTCCATGGGCCTTGTGTTTACCACCTGTGACCTAAAGCATTAGAATTAAACAGTGCTGATATGAGAGAGAGAGAGAGAGAGAGAAGATAGATTAATTTGAAAAATAGAGCTTGAGCACTGGCTTGTGTGGCTCAGTGGATTGAATGATGGCCTGCAAACCAAATGGCCACCATTTTGATTCCCAATCATGGCACATGCCTAAGTTTCAGGCCAGGTCCCCATTAAGGGGTGTGCAAAAGGAAACCGCACATTGATATTTCTCTCCCTCTCTTTTTCCCTCCCTTCCCCCTCTCTAAAAATAAATAAAATCTTAAAAAATAATAATAGAGCTTGAAGTATTCTGGAAGAGGGACTAGAATATTTGGATGAGGGGATGAATTAGTTATCACTAAATTTGCTACATGACTTTATCCTTTAGTTAAATGACATTATACCACACAGCCAGTGACAGATCTACTCTTAATGTTCTCCTACTTCTGATTTCCATTTCTTCTGTGCTTTTACCATGTGGGTGAAGTGTTGGTCTCATCATGCCTAAAGCTAGATGATGAGAGGTGCAGGATAGAGACCACCACAAAGCTGAAGGCATTTTGTTCTACCGGTGAAGCTATGCAGATACATCATAGCAACAGCTACACTAATCTTTTACAGGCATGCACATGTGCAACAAGTCACCAGTCCTGGCATAGGTCATATTCTGTTCATTGTTTCTTTAAATAAAAGTTTTAGAAGTCACCATGGAGAACCATGGCCAGGCAGCTCGGTTGGTTAGAGCATCATACTGATTACCAAGGTTGTGGGTTTGATCTCCAGTGAGGGCAGGCATAAGAATTAACCAATGAATTCATAAACACAAATCATATCTCACATTCTCTCTCTCCCTCTCTCTCTCAAAAATCAATCAATCAATCAATAATTTTTTAAAAGAAGAATTCACCATGCAGAAGGTAAATTTTACAGAGATAAAATGATGTCAAATATCCTATAGACTAGGTGTTCAATGTGTCTTTTTAATATCACTTTAACTTTCTTTTTAAAATATATTTTATTGATTATACTATTACAATTGTCCCATTTCCCCCCCTTTATTCTCCTCCACCATGCACACCCCCAACCACCTGCATTCTCCTGAACTTAGTTCATGTCCATGGGTCATACATATAAGTTCTTTGGCTTCTACATTTCCTATATTACTCTTAACCTCCCTCTCTCTATTTTCTACCTACATTTATGCTACTAATTCCCTGTACCTTTCCCCTCATTCACCCCTCCTCTTCCACTCTGATAACCTTCCAGGTGTTCCAATTTCTGTGATTCTGTTTTTGTTCTAGTTGTTTGCTTACTTTGTCTTTGTTTTTTGTTTTGTTTTGTTTTGTTTAAGTCTCGGTTGTTGATAGTTGTGACTTTGTTGTCATTTTACTGTTCATATTTTTTATCTCCTTCTTTACTTAGAGAAGTCCCTTTAACATTTCATAAAATAAGGGCTTGGTGATGATGAACTCCTTGTACTTGACCTTATCTGGGAAGCACTTTATCTGCCCTTCCATTCTAAATGATAGCTTTGCTGGATAGAATAATCTTGGATGGAGGTCCTTGCCTTTCATGACTTGGAATACTTCTTTCCATCCCCTTCTTGCCTGCAAGGTCTCTTTTGAGAAATCAGCTGATAGTCTGATGGGAACTCCTTTGTAGGTAACTGTCTCCTTTTCTTTTGCTGCTTTTGTGATCCTCTCCTTATCTTCAGTCTTTGGTAATTATGATGTGCCTTGGTGTGTGCTTCCTTGGGTCCAAGTTTTTTGGGACTCTCTGAGCTTCCTGGACTTCCTGGAAGTCTATTTCCTTTGCCAGATTGGGGAAGTTCTCCTTCATTATGTTTTCAATTTCTGGCTCTTCTTTTTCTCCTTCTGGTATCCTTATGATTCAGATGTTGGAACGTTTAAAGTTGTCTCAAAGGTTCCTAAGCCTTTCCTAATTTTTTTGAATTCTTGTTTCTCCATTCTGTTCTGGTTGAATGTTTATTTCTTCCTTCTGGCCCAAACCATTGATCTGAGTCCTGGTTTCCTTCCCTGCACTGTTGGTTCCCTCTAGATTGTCCTTTATTTCACTGTTCATAGCCTTCAGTTTTTCCTCTATTTTGCAAACATACTCTATCATTTCTGTGACCATCCTGATTACCATTGTTTAGTACTGTGCATCCAATAGATTGGCTATATCTTCATTGCTTAGTTGTATTTTTTTTTTCTTTTTTTGGATCTTTGGTCTGTTCTTTCATTTGAGCCTTTTTTTTTTTTAATCTCAGTGCTCCTGTTGCATAGTAAGGGGTGGAGTAGGTATTCACCAGGGTGGGGCAACCCACATTGCTGCATTGTGGAGCTGTTTGTGGGGGAGGGGCCTGAGAGGGAAAAATGCTGCTTGTTAAGCTCTCTGTCTGCTTTCAGTCGCTTCCACTGCTACCCACAAGAAAACTGGGCCCTTCTGGTGCTGATTCTTGGGTGGGTGGTTTTATGTACATTCTACCACCCCCTGGATCTGTCCAATGAACTGTCCTGTGAGGCAGGGAGTTTCTCCCACTGCCATAATCCCCACAGAGTTTTTCATTCAGAGGTTTTAAGGCTTTATTTCTCTGTACTGGAACCCTGGGTTATGTGGTCTGTCTCACCTTGCAGTTTTTCCTCCTGGTTTATCCACATGCAAATATGGGACCATCTGCTCTGCCAGCCGCTGCCTCACATGGTCCACCAGCTGCCACTTTACCCCAAGTCCTCTCTGCCCAGCTGCTTATCTCTGCTCCTCCTACCAATCTGGATGAATGTTTCTTCTTTAACTCCTTGGTTGTCAGACTTCCATACAGTTCAATTTTTTGTCAGTTCTGTTTTTTTTTTTTTTTAATTTGTTGTTGTCCTTCTTTTGGTTGTGTGAGGAGGTATAGTGTGTCTACCTATGCCTCCATGTTAGCTGGAAATATTTTAGCACTTTAACTTTCCACACTCTCATATATTGTTTTATTTGATCCTCTTAGCAACCCTGTGAAGCAGGCAAGGTAAAAGCCATGGCTCCAAATGAGGAGTCAAGCTCAGAAAGGTTAAGTTAAATGCTAAAGCCAAACAAACTCAGTAAAACAGCCCGGACCCCGGACTTCAGGTCTGAAGTAGGACCCCGGACTTCAGATATGAGTCCATTCCTCGATAAACTATAAGATGCTCTGTATAGGTAAGTCTGGCAGAGGTCAAAACCACTACTTAGTATTCAACTGGGCTTTGTAGTTAGTGGTCACATAGGGTAATTTTATCTCTTTGTCAGATTTGGCTGTTTTTAAGTTCACAGTCATTTTATCAAAGGCCGGTTGTGGGAAATCAGAGACAAGGGAAAAAACAAAAGCTTCTTTAAAAATTTTTTAACTGGAATAGATACCACTTTGCTGAAATGTATTAAAGGAATTTGTCCCAAAAAAAAGGAGTTTGTCTATCTAGATTGCACTTCATTGATACATAAGAATAATTAGCCCTAGTTTACAAATGGGGAAAGTGAGGCATAGAACATTGCCTGAATCCTCTAGTAGTCATTTTCTTCTTTCCCTATTCTAATTTCCCTCCATCTCATTCCTGTTATGTGACTTTTGGGAGAAAGAATACACTGATTCAGGTGGAAAATATAGCACAGCCAATTAAGGCCAATTGCCTCATATTTGGTGATAGAATTCTTTGCATTCAAAATGTAGGCCTTAGTCCTATTGTTTCATTACAACATTTGAAGATGTATTAGTTTCTTATTTTGAAAAGATGCAAAATAAACTTTTACTTCACTGCCTTCTTCAGAATTATTCATTTGAGAGCAGAACTTCACTTTGGGAAAAATCAGTATTGAAATTCCCCTTTCTCTTGGTGGAACATTTAAGTATGAAATAGTAAGTTTCATATGTTTTGTTCTGGGCAACTTTGTCAAAACATTCTGTACCCAGCTATGGCTGATTATTTTTCCATATGCTTTATCTATAATTCTTTTTATCAATTAGAAAAAATATGCTCACTGAGGTCTATATTATTCTCCACCCAAAAGCCAGGGGGGATAGAACAGTCAGATTCTAGAGTAGCATGCCATAGGCTATGAAACAAGAGAATTGGGGTATCTGTCTTTGAATCCTGGGCAACCACTAAGTTGTTAAGATTTTTCTAGTCATTAATTTGACAATGTATCAATTTCCTGTCTATACAGCATAGAGCAAAAGTAGATTTACAGTCATGAGTATGGAAAACACAAAGTTTATTATTGTACTGTTATTTATTAATTATTATATTATTTTCCATATGAACAATTGTAAACCTACTTTTGCCCCACCCTGTACAATAAGAGTGAAATTTTTCTCAAAGAAAAGTTGTAAAGATAGACAATTCAGCAAGCTTTCTAAGTTCATGGAAAGCAAGTGATTGAAAAGACATCAATTTCATATATTTAAAACAAACATATAATAAAAATTCCTGTTTAAAGAATAAACTTCTCAAGGTGGGGGAAACATATTATTTATGTTTTCCTTATAATATGTATATGGACTCACTGGGAGTAATTCTGGAAGACCTTTCCCCCAGGTATCCCCCTGGAAAGTTTCAACTATTAAGTATTATAGGTCTGTGTCCTTCCACTGCCTGCCATCATATTGTTCATGAGTGGTAGTTATAGCTCTTCTCTGAGTGGCATGGGCATTGTCCACTGATATGCCACTGCATCTAGAAAATCCCACCTCAAGTTACACTGAAAGGTGAAAGTATGGCTTTGGTGGTGGTGATTGGCTGGTGATTAGGCAGAATCAGAATAGTGGGCTATAATTTACTGTTAAATTTTGTCACATTGGAAATAATATAATTCCACAGAACTCAATTCCTTCACCTATAATATGTGATAATGTCTATATCCCCAATCTGTTGCGAAAGTTGGGTGAGATAATATTGAAGTGGGAATATTTGTAATGGAAAAAAAGTACAGTGAAAATAAACTGTTTTTAAAAAGAGCCTTTAGAACCACAAACTCTATTATTTCCCCTATAAACATTCTCTAGCCTTCCATAATGAGGTCCTCAACATTTGAGCCCAATGATCCATTTCCCCTTCCCCTACATATCTATGAGTATATGCAAAGTCTACAGCATGCCCATGCTTGGTGGAGAAATAGCTGACTCAAAACAATTCATTCAGTTACTTTCAACTTATCTCAACTACCCTAAGCAAGAGTTTATTGGGCCCCTAGTATATACTAGCACAAAAGGAGATACAAAATTGAAAAGGACATAGTCTTAAGGGATCTTAACCCGAAAGCCATGTCTAGAGGCTTTGGGCAGTTTTATAAACCCCTTAGAGACCTCTGGCAAGCCTGTTAGGCTTAGAAATGCATATTTTTAATACATGTGTACAGAGATTAGTATTTATAGAATATGCAGCCTGTAGAACAATGCACAAAAATACCACAATTTTTAGACTAAATGTCTCTTCTTCCAGTAATCATCATAGTCAGCCTCCCTGCTCATATTTGCTGTGTTCTGTTCTATCTTCTCAAATAAAATTTTAAAACTTCTTAAGATCAGGGGTTATGCCTTTATATACCTTTATATGAAGACATTTAAGGTATACTTGCCTTTTAATATTTGTGGAACTCAAGTGCATTTTTAAAATCATATTTGTGTGGGCAGAAGGGAAAGAAAACACTCAGAGCTGGAAACTGGCACCAGTCATGACAAAAATGGATTAATTAAACCCAATATGCATGTCTCCTCTTCAAAACACACTTCATGACTCATTTGAATGACAACTCTCAGCACATTAGTTGTTTAGATTAACAATATAAACCTTGGATCTGAATACACACCTTGCTTTTATCCAAATGATTTGTTTTACTGACTATTGTATTCTGTTCTCTTTATGCAAAAATAACCTCTGAAGTAGCATACCTTTCTGAAATAGAAGTAAAAGCTGCTACCTTACATATGACTAATACATTTACCTTTACTAAGCAGTTGAGTTTCATCACTTAAGGGCAGAGATGGCTAGCTGTAGTGGGATTACTCTTGAGCTCCAAATTACCACATGCTAGAGTAATAATTTACTGTTTTCTAAGAGATTTTTCTAGCACTCAGATTCAGGTACAGTATAGAATAATATATCTGAGCAGTGTGAGCAATCAGCCATTGTATTAAACATATAAGCAAACAATGTCATGAGTAATCTTCTCATCATTCCTATTTTAGAAGACCATAGTGGCTCTCAATGCTGATTTATTCAGTTTTCCCTTCAATATGCCCATAGATCTGCCAAAAAGCATTTATTAAAAATAGTTATGGGGAAGATGATGATGTAGGTAAACACAGTTCCCACCTCTTCCCACAACCACATCAAAATTACAACAAAAACAACAGAACAACCATCATTCAGAGCCACCCAAAACTAAGCTGAATGGAACTCCTACAACTACGGAATTAAAGAAGCCACATCAAGACTGGTAGGAGGGGCAGAGACTCAGAACGGGCTGGTCTCACACCTACATGTGATGTATAAAAATCAGAAGTGATCTCTCAGCTGCAGAGGTCTACCATGAGGATCAAGGTGTCCCAGCCCTACATCAATTCTCCCACCCTAGAGTTCCAGTGCCAGAAAGAAAAGTTCTCATAACTTTTGGCTGCAAAACCCAGCAGGGATTGTGGCTGAGTGAGACAAAGGCTTCTATAGGATGCCTACTACATTACTCCACTCTACCAAGCCCAGGGGACATAGCAGCTCTACTTAATACATAGAAATACACACAGGGAGACTGCAAAAATGAGGAGATAAAGAAACATGTCTCAAATGAAAGAATACGATGAAACTCCAAAAAATAACTAAATAAAATGGAGATGAGCAATTTATTTGATACACAGTTCAAATCACAAATTGTAAGGATGCTCAAGGAACTTAGTGAGGGCCTTAAGAGCATAGGGAAAAAAAAAAACAGTCAGAGATGAAGGATACACTAATTGGAATGAAGAATAATTTATAGCGAATCAACAGTAGAGTAGATGAGGTCAAGAATCAAATCAGTGATTTGGAATATAAGGAAGCAAAAAATACCCAATTAAAACAACATGAAGAAAAAAGAATCCAAAAAGTTGAGGATAGTACAAGAAGCCTCTGGAACAACTTCAGCATACCAATATTTGCCTCATAGGTATGCCAAAAGGAAAAGAGAAAGAATGAGAAATTAAAAACCTACTTGAAAAAATAATGACAGAAAATTTTCCTAACTTGGAGAAGGAAATAGATATAAGGAAGCACAGAATCCCAAACAAGGTGAATCTAAAGAGCCTTACACCAAGATACAGCATAATTAAAATGCAAAAGGTTAAAGTCAAAGAGAGAATCATAAATCAGCAAGAGAAAAAATAGATAGTTACCTACAAGGGAGCTCTCCTAAGACTGTGCTGATTTATCAACAGAAACTTTGCAGGAGAGGAGGGATTGGCAAGAGATATTCAAAGTGATGAAGACCAAGGACCTACAGCTAAATTCCTCTACCCAGCTAAACTATCGTTTAGAATCAAAGAATAGATAAAGAGCTTCCCAGACCATAAAAATAAGGGGAAAATAAGGCAAAAAAACATAAAGAATAAAATGGCAACAAATACATATATATCAACAACTGAATCTAAAAAACAAAGTAAACCAACCAGCAGAACAGAAACAGACTTATAGATACAGAGCATGTTTTGGTGGTTGCCAGGTGGGAAGAGTGTTTAGGGGATGGGTGCAAAAGGTGAAGGAATTAAGAAGTACAATCGTTTAGTAAGTTATGTAATGTATAATTACTGAGGTATGTACCTGAAACTAATATAATAATGTATGTCAACTGTAATTGAAAATGAAAAAAATGGGACTTCCAGCCAAGACGCAGGCGTAGGTACATATACTTTGCCTCCTCGAACAAAGAAAAGAAGGACAACAAATTTAAAAACAAAAACAGCCAGGACTGCCAGAAAATTGAACTGAATGGAAGTCTAACAACCAAGGAGTTAAAGAAGAAACATTCATACAGACTGCGCCACAACACAGCAATGTGGGTTGCCTGCCCCAATGAATACTTAAGGCTCCACCTTATAATGTAACAGGTATGCCAAGACAAAGAAATGTGGCCAGAATGAAGAAAAACAGATCAAAACTCTAGGAAAAGAACTTAGTAACAAGGAGATAGACAACCTATCAGATGCAGAGTTCAAAACACTGGTAATCAGGATACTCACAGAAATGGTGGAATATGGATGCAAAATTAAGGAAGAAATGAAGGCTATACAAAGTGAAGTACAGGAAAATATACAAAAAAACAACAGTGAAGGGAAGGAAACCAGGACTGAAAGCAATGATTTAGAACAGAAGGAAGAAATAAACATTTACCAGGACAGAATGAAGAAACAAGAATTCAAAAAAATGAGGAGAGGCTTAGGAACCTCTGGGACAACTTTAAGTACTTCAGCATCTGAATCATAGAGGTGCCAGAAGGAGAAGAGGAAGAGCAAGAAATGGGAAACTTATTTGAGCCAAAATGATGAACTTCTCCAATTCAGCAAAGGAAATAGACTTCCAGGAAGTCCAGGAA